>VYZU01051024.1:0-12270 GCA_013401355.1 Ceyx cyanopectus
AGCACTGATCCCTGGGGGACTCAGTTTGCTACAGTTTGCTACTGCAATGTAATAGCTATGCATGTCACCTTGCAGCTAGTAAAGCTCAAACAGCTGTATCTTTATATTATTTTTCTTAATGCTCATGAACTCAAGAGTTTGTTAAAAGCTTCCTTGAAACACAAAAAAATCGCAACACACCTGAAATGTTAACTGTCTGGCTTAACATTATGATGTACCTGGAACAAGCACTACCAGCCTTCTCAATCCTCACCTCTGTAAAAATTAATTTTTATAAAGACACTAGCAGAAAAATGAATACAAAGTACATCCTGTCACTATAAATTGAACTGATAAAAGTCAGAGTTTATAAAAAGTTAGGTGTAAACTTACCCATTCATTACCCTATCAAAGGTTTCTGTAAAATACACTTCCCCAGTTGGCTTTGGAGTCTGGTACACAACCTAAGAATGGACAGATACACACTAGCATAAATGACAATATTCATTTGAAATACCCTCTCCTCCCTCCAGAAGTGGTCCACCAGACAGACCAGCAGATTTTATTCATTAGAAACATCTAGCAGCACAAACCACTCTTCCTTGCCCTTCTTCCATGCCCCTCTCATTTCTACAGTCTGGACACATCCCTCTAGCAGTGAGAAATTTCACATCTGTGAATTTTAAAAAGTGCTTCCTGTGTTCTAAGCCCATAACTAAAGCACTGTTACACGTCTGGTGTGTCACAAAACCTCAGAAAATGTACTGAACTGGCACCGGTTCTTTGCTTCCCCCCTATTTATTTCTAAACATTATCCATTCTTCTGTTTTCCTACCTACTTGGCACGTAATAGTTGGGCCACACAATAAAAAGAAAACATTGAAAAAAAATTCATAATAGATGTGGGCAATATTAATAAAGTCCATCATAAGAAATGCAAAAGAAATTCTGTTAATAAAGACAAGGCAGCTGTGACTGATGAAACCGAGGAACAGCTCTAAAGTCAAATTCTCAGTAAGACCAAGATTCTCTAGAAATGGCATGCTAGGACTTACAACAAAAGGTTCTGTATTGAGATGAAAGTTAACTAACAACTTCTGTAATCTTACTTCTAAGGAAGATTTATCTCTGTCATCATCGGCTTCTTGAGACTGTTTGTCAAAATCCTCCACTTCAACATCTGCATCCGAAGTGTCTTCGTTTTCTGCAGTCACTGAGCTAATTATCAGGACACCCAAGCACAGCCACACCCACTGGAAGTGCATCCTGGTTACCTGAAGAACTGAAAGTTATACATTTTAATTATCATTGCAAGGATATTATCAGTACTATTTCAATTTTACCCCAGGATTTATCTACAAGATTAAACATTAAAATAATAAGAAACCATTAAAATAATACGAAATAAAGATCGTAAAGAATTGTCACTATAGTATTTTAGTCAAGTACTATATCTTTGAAAAATTTCTTAGGACATAGCCTGACTCAAGTTCTTTTTCCCTTCCTGTTGTCACTACAGAAGTGCCTGTAGCCTGTTCCCTTGTCTTGCCAGGGCACAAATCTAGCAAGAATATGACTACAGTACATGTACATTCTTAGGACTGCCTGCCTTTATTTTTCTCATTCTGTAACAGTCTGAAAACAAGCAATTAAACTGAATCAGTCTCTGCAGTGTAGCAAAAAAAAAAAAAAAAAAANTGCAAAAAAAAAAAAAAAAAAAATTAAAAAATCACTTTCATTAGGGAAAATGAAATTGATAGAGTTAGGACATATAACCCACTGCTAGAATTACTCATTTGCATCTGGCTCTTCTTCAACTGTCTACCTTCAGATGAGGGCAGAATTTGTATCAACTCAAGCTGTGAGCATCAAAAGAGTTGTTTCAGAAAACATTTTCCGTTTCAAAATCATCCACTAAGCACAAAAATTTCAGCTTAAATGCAAATATCTTCCTAATTTCAGGGAAACCTAAAAATTTTTAAATCTGTGTATGAAAATCAACAGCAAACACCTTCCTCAGCCTCACAATCTAGCCTTCTGTGGAAAAGATTGTTGCCTGCTATTTTTTGCTTGACACCTCTAACACATAAATCAAGTTTTGTATGAGAGTATCGACTGGTTTGGAGCAGCGTAGTATCAAGCACGTGCCTGTGCAAGTTTCCTCAATAGTCTTGTCAAAACTGCCTGTGAAAACATGCTGTTAACTCCAGACAGTGTAGTCACTTAGGAGAGACTTAACTAAGAAATAAATATCACTGCATGGAGAACTGGTTGTTTTAACTCAAACCAGGACACAAGACCATTACATCCTTTACTTTTGTGAACTCTGCCAGCACTACAGTCTTAGAATATAAAACTAATTTTTATATTAGCCAAAGAGTTTCCGGTCTCAAAACTTTACACTAGACATTTAATTATCTTTAAAACCTACTGAACTTTCCGAATTAATACATAAAGACCCACGAAAAAGAAAAGTCATACTCTTTCCTCAAGGTGACAATAAAAGCATGACAAAAGGATGCCCTCTGTTAAAAGTTCCTCAGCAGAGTAGAACAAGTTGTCCCAGTCTATGGCACTCACACAAACACCAAGCACGTTTACCAGCAGTCATGTTTACAAAATGCCAAAAGACCAGTGACCGCCAAGACATCTTTTGGGGAGCTGTAACAAACAGGCAACTAAAAAAACCATACAGCAGTTTCAGTTAGGAATGTGTTACAGCTATAGTAAGACCCACGAGAGAACTGGTTAGCCATTCTTCACTTTGAAAAGCTGTAATCATACAAGTTGCATCACAGAAATTTATCCAATGGTAGTAACACCTCCAAAAATGGGATTCCTTTTGGGCCAAAGACACATTCAGCTTTCCAGAGACAAATGTATTGACTAAGGAAGCATCTCTCTTATGAGGGCAGGATGACAGAACTGGGTCTGTTTAACCTGAAGAAGAAAGGATCTGATCAATTTTTATAAATATCTAAAGGGCAGGTGTCATAAGGATGAGGCCAGTCTCTTTACAGTGTTGCCCAGTGATAGGGCAACGGGCACAAACCAGATCACAGAATATTCCACAAAAACATAATGAAAAAAGTATTTCCAGTGAGTGTGGCAAAGCAGTGGAACAGGCTGCCCAGAGAGATTGTGAAGTCTCCTCTGGAGATGTTACTGTGCAACCAGCTCTAGGTGAAGCTGCTTCAGCAGAGGTGTTGGATGAGATCCCTTCCAAATTCTACCATTATGTGATTGTGACAATTCTGTCAACAGACAGAACTGCAGGCCTCACTTAATTTTTTCATATCTTGGACACTCTTGACCATGGGAACACAGGCAACTCCAGCACAGCTACACATCAGAAGATATCTTTGAGCCAGCAGTACTATTGCAAAGCATGCTCTTGGGACCAGTAACAGTGCTGTAACATGAGCATAATATTGCACCTAAAGAAACGAGCAACGGTTTCTGAGACAAGTACTAGTATTTAGGAAAGACAACAGGTATGACTGGAAAGAATACCCTGACTGGATATTAAAAGGTCTTCCTCGTGGGGGCAGCCAAGCTGTGACACAGGCTGCATAGTCCCAGACATTGTGGTTTTACAAGACTAAATAAAAGCCCTGAGCAACCCAGACTGGCCTCTGAGATGACCCAGTCATGAGCAGCAGGTTGGAGACCTCCTGGGATCCCTTCCCACCTGAATAACTTGATTTCTCCAGATGGCTGTACAGTGCAAGCATATCAACCTTCAGACCTCTGCACCATGGGGTTTGGGTTTTTTTTGGAAATTCTACATACACAATTAAATCAACTGCACTGCTATTTCATTTGATGCATTTTGAAGAGGATGATGCCTTTTTTTGTGAAACTCTTGTGTTCTACATTCTCAAGCAGAAAGGGAGTAAGACTGCTATCAACAGCCTTTCTCATGGAGAGGTCTAAAGCACCTTGCATCCACATATGGGCTTTTCCTAGAGCCAAGCATCAATTCCACCAAGGGCAACAAAAAAAGGTGGTTTTCTTCTGTCCATTACCATGAACTCCCTTATTCCACCCCCCTACACCTGCACTGACAATCAACCTGACCAAAACTGCCATTCTGCTGTAGCTCACCCACAAAAAGCACCCATAAATTCTCACACACCTTTCACACAAAATAAAGGAAAAATTAAAAGACGTACTTTGTTACCTTAAAAGCACTGAACAAAACTGAATGCTAAATGTCTCATTTGGCAGCTGCTCAACCCGCAATGCCTTACTCACACAGGTGCCTTTTCAAGCTCCTTTTGTTGCAGGCTTGAGTAAAAACCCCAGGAAAAAGATTTTTCCAAGTCCAAAAACCAAGGTTCTTCCTAATTTCCAATTAAGGAAAAAAAAAAGAAAAAAGAAAGAAAATAAAAGAAATAGCTTAATTCAAGCGACCACTCGGTATTCAGGCAATGCCCAAAACTAACCCGCTCTCCGCATTTTGCAGAAAGACCGCGAAGTGAAGATAACCGCCGCCGGAGCAGCCCCGGCCGCCCTCGCCGCCCGTAACCAGGGGAGCCGCGCTGCTTTTACTAGATTTTTGGGTTTTTTTATTCCCCTCAGGTTCCCTTAGGCGCAGGGCCGGGCCCCGACAGCCACCCCCACGGCTGCTCCCCACGCCACGACACCGGACCCCGCCGCGGCCAGGAGGAGCTGGCGAACGAGTCGCGAGTGCCACAGCCCGGGCTCGCGCTTCCAGCCCTCCCACCGCCGGCAGACTAACGGCCAGTAACGGCCCGCGCGCGAGGAGCCCCCACGCAGGGGGAACGGAGCGGGGAAGCCGCCTCCCGCCTGGACACACGCGGACTGCCGGCGGCGACCCGCCCTCGCACCTGCCCGGCGGCGGAGAGAGGACGGGCGCTGCAGGGGACTGACACACACCCTCCCGCCGCCCCCACAGCGGGCCTGGGCAGCCGCTGCTCCCCCCGCCCTAGTTATCAAACACGGCGACGCAGAGAACGCGCGAACGGCCACTCCCCCGCGCGGAGGAGGCCAGCTGCAGAGTCCAGAGAACGTGTATGAGCCCACCCCTCTCCTCCTACCCGCGGCAGGTACAATACCAGAGGCGGCAAAACCCCCTCCACACCCCGCTGCCCGACCGCGTCCGCTTTTCCCAGGGCATCCCCGGCCGCGCATGCGCACCGGCTCTGGAGACGCTCCGGAGGATGCGGGAGCCGAGGAGCAGGTGCCGCCGCTCCACCGGGGCCAATCGCGGCACGGCAGGCTCAGCCCTGGCCAATCAGCGCGCGAACCGCTGAGGAGACAGCGTGGGCGTGGTCAGCCGGTAGGGAACGCGGCCAATCGCGGGCGCGCCCAGTGCGGTGTCCGCCAATGGCGGCTCGGCCCGCGAGCTGTCGGCCTCCCCGCACGTGGTGCCCCAGCCAATCCCAGGCTGCCTCTGCCCAGGCTGCCCCTCGGCTTCGCGGCGGCGACGCCATGCGGCGCCTGGGCGCGATTACCCCGGCCCCCGCCGCTGGAATCGGCCCCTTCGCCAGCAAAAAGGCCCTGGCCGCACTTGAGGAAGGTCGCTCGGAGAGGCGGCAGTGACATCAGGTTTAACATGCATCAGTGTGTGGTCTAGTGCGGAAGTCTGGGGAGAGACTTTTCCATCACAGCTGCTCTTCAGTGGGACCTTATGCGTGATGGTGGCATCATTCTCCCTGCACCCGGGGTCAGGCCAGAAAAAGGGCTTTTTCTCCCTTCAGTGTTTGGAGCACTTTAGCTCAGATTTAGCAAATCCTTTATTGCCACTGGAGGCTCAGTCTATGGCTTCAGGCTGCATCGGAGGGATCACAGAGTGGGGCAGCTGTTGCAGTAATTTCTGGTTGGTTTTTTGAAGCCTTGCCCCTGCCCTGCTGAACTCTGCAGGTATGAGGTTACCACCCTGAGGGGCTTTCTGTCTCGGCTCAAGGTTTATCTGTACACCCTGGGTAGGGTACAGTTCATGAGCCTTTAAAACATTGCTCGCAGCATCAATATTCATACTGTTCAGGAGAGGATTGAGACAAAAGTGGCTCTGCAAGGGACCACAAGGAATGTAGAAGTTGTTCCAAGCTGCGGGCAGATAGGTTGGGGTCTGGCATGTTAGCACATCGCGCCGTCACTTGACGACTGGCATCAGCAAAGCCTTGCTCCTAGCTGAAGCCTGTAGGGGTTGCCGACCTTATGTGAAGCTCAACTTTAGTTCTGGACACCACCCATCACACCCATATTCGTGAGATGACCCACTTAACTACAGCTGGTACCTTTGATTTGTGCTGTTGAATATCTTTGCAGGGTGCAGCTGCAGCTCTTCACTGGAGGGCACTCCCCGGCAGCTGAGGCCACCTCCCATCACAGCATCGCCTGGCCCCTCCCACACAGGCGGGGCCAGAAGCCTCTGCACTCCACATGCACTGGGGGATTGGGACTAAGCAAAATTCTACCTTCACGGTGCATAAGCAAGCAGTGATTATTTCTGATGTCAACATTTAAAACATGGTTTACATCAAAGTGCCGGGAAGTGTGTTCTGTGATTGTAATGGTTGTGCAAAATACGTGAAAACGGGAAGAGCGGCTGGCAGCACAAACTGGCATCAGGAGACCTACACTTCAGTCATTTTCATACTCATACGAGTTGCTAAAGCTCTGTAGAGAAAAGCCCTGACTGTTCTGCATGTTATCTGTAGCTTTGCCTTTCTGAGTAGAATGTCCTATTCACACGAATTAGGTTTTTTGGGGTTTTTTGTTTGTTTTTGGGTTGGGTGTTTTTTTTTTTCAAAGATGCTAAAGCACTTCAGGTTAAGAGAGAGAATGACTTCAGAGAATTCGTTTTTATCTTCCCTTAATGTAATCTAAGTTGTGCTGTATTCCCTAGTGCAAGTTCTCAGGATTTAATGTCTCATACTCTTGTATCAGCAGAGAAAAAGATGATCTGAAAGGCAATTCTGAGCAGGGTCAGAGGGAGGCAGCTCTGCCCTTCTTGTGCCAGGTAGCTCAATTAAGACCCACTTAATTTCCCCTCTTTTCTGGGTTGCAGTTTTAGCCACTGCTTTTTAAGGATCCAATGATCTCAATTTCACTCAGTCCTGCTGTTCAGTGTAAATGCAGAAGGATGTAAGTGTCCCTCTGTGTACCTCTAAGCACTCTGGATTACTGCATTAATTCCTAACCTGCATTAAACTCTTAACCTAATGTAGGCTGCAATATTTGGTCCAAGAAATACATGCATATGTATATATATCTGCACACACACATACAGCACCATGGTATATAAACAATACTGCAAATTATCAACGTATTATTAGAGATCTTGAAAAAACAACCAGCCTTCTGAAGTGTTTGAATGTAAGAAACTTAATTTCATCTTATTCTAAATAAAGACACTATTTGCATTAAGGATATGATTCTACATTAATTTAACCCATTTAATACAAGCCTCTGCAAGAACACAGAGCATACAGCACAGCCAACTCCTCACTGTCTGCTGCTTGGCTAGAGGACAAGGTGCACTTGTGCTTCAAGGGCTCAGGAAGCAATGCAGGGATTCTGCACACTAACAGCTGTGTGTCCAAGGTGGGTTGCCATTTCCTAAGAACATTTCAAATGAGACTACTGAGGTTTACCTTTTATTTTCAAAATTAAATTGAGTTTTGGCCTTGTGATCAGGATGTAAGTATCAGTACATACTGATTATCAAATTACAGGAACCAAAATTTTGTTTTAAATATTTTTTTTTCTACAAAAATATAGTTTCACATAATACCCTTATTTTTTCCTGTAGCTAATTCAATACACAATTCACTTAAAAGCTTTATAATCCTCCAAACAATACCTGTTTAAATTTCAAGTTATTCACATGGAAACTCTTAGGCACTTCCCATTAAAAACAAAACAACCAAAAAACAACAAAACCAATAACTTATTATTAACTTACATTAAGGCTGAAACACACTTCTGCTAAGTTTGAGATCCATTTTCATATCATTAAGTTTTTCTGTCTCTAAGGACTGCTCTAAATATTTTCAATGAGTATCAACAATTTTTCCTCCAGTTCTACTTTCCCTCCAAAACTGCCCTGTGCTCTTAGTGGAGATGAAAATCGTGTCCTTAATATATTACAGAAATGTCCATATTTTAGTGCTGCTGAAACTTACCATACTTCTGTGCTTTAGTCCTTGAGACAGCCTGTAATGCCTTATCAATTATTTATAATAATATATATCAAATGTTGCCAAGATAAGGTGAGCTATATGACACCTTACTCAAGAACATTTAATAGAATTTACCAATATAATCCAGTATCTTTTAGTATTATTTATATAAAGTTTTAAAAGTTCTCTCTTTCCTAATACACAGTATTAAGATTCAATGGGTTTGGATTTTTACCCAGATTTTGGTTGCTGTTAGCCTGGATTTCAAACAATCTGTAACAAGCGACTTGCCAAAAATGTGTTTTGGGTTGTTGGTTTTTTTCAGTTTTCAGATGTCTTGATAAGTACCTAAAAAAAAAAGAAAGATATTATTTTCTAAAATCTATGGAATCATTGCCTAAGACATTAGCTTTTCCTTCCTTACAACTATGGCTATAGTTTAAGGCTGTAGTAGTTCTCTTCAGTAATTTCTTATTAATTTTTTCTATCTGTGGGTTCACACACAGACAGACATTTGGGAGAAATGCGAAGAATATAAAACAAAACCAAACTAAAACACAACACACGCTTCTTCTGAAAAGGTTTGCATATTGCAATTAATATCCAAGATGGTGACTGAAAAAAAGATAGAAAAGCCTCCCCATCTCCTCTGATTGTCTTATTTATCATGATACAAATTCTAGTGCCTATACTTTGAGCACTGCAAAACTGGAGAATCATCCCATTCCAGCATTGCCTGCACTTCTGTGTAGATTTACCTTTTCCACTGAATAATTAAGCTAGTTCTCCACTTCTGTGAGTTTTTTGCACGTAAAATCCCATTAAAAAGTCAATTAAAATGTCTGATTATCAATAATACATGGTAGGAGGAACGGAAACTCATTTGATAAAGCTTTAATTAAAACAGTTCTATTCACATGCTTACCTCACTAAGTATTGCCCATACAGGTGAATCGGAATGGACTGACAAACGAACAGCCTGTATTTTCCCTACTGACAGATCAATGCTGCCTTCTGCAATCCCATTTTCAAAAGTCCCTAAATGAAAAATAAAACAAGACCCATACAAACATCTATTAGGACAAACACACTACCAAGTGAATATATGCAAAAACTCTAAATTACAAATTATAAACTGAGTCCAGAGGTAAATTAGGGAAAAAAAATATATTTTGGAAAAGGTTAAACAGTAACAACTGAAAGACAAAGCTGTGAATGAGGAGGATTCATTTCTTCAGTTACAGAAGATAGGAGCTTGAGAAGAATACAAGAAAATAATGAACTATAACTACAAATGTTAAAAAAAGATTAAATATGTTAGAAAGATTAAACATGTTAGTGACCATAAATATGTATGGCACACATGGTTATATTAAAAAATCTAAATGGCATTTCTGAGGAATATTATTTTTTAAAAGTTGTATTAGGAATCATGCAATAATTTCTATATATTTCCTCACTAGTTCAGTGCTTTTTAACTAACCTTGTTAAACTGGCAATAAAATCACTGCAGAGAAATGAAAAACACTCATCTCATGGATGATATGTGTTTCCTATCAATCTGCACGTGCAACTGTGAATTGGCAGCATTTCAGATGAGATCTCTACTTGGAGCAAAACAGCCACGAGGAGGTGGGAGAGAGATGCCAATCAAAGCAAATGAGATGCATTGGTGAAAGTAGTTCACTGGGAGAAAAGAGCAATTATGTGGTACTAGAGATAGAAGAAAGTGTCAGGCAAAGCAGATCTCCCAGTAATCACATTTTAGTGGTCTTCCCATTTAGGTAATAGTAGAAATCAGGCCTTGACAAATGTGTGGAGAATCTGCAGTGCTTTTAAGAGAAGCCACACGCTGCCCTGAGGAAGGAAGAAGGGAATCAGAGGGTAGGGGCAAAAAAGGGGCAGGAAGGTGCACTGCCTTATGCTTCATTTCAGGTTGGCTTTTGGCACTGCTGGCAGGGATCTTCATTATTTGAAATGAGAGGTTGGTCATTGGTCAAACATCATATATCATAATAGGCAGTAGCACAAAGGGTTTATTTTCCTTACTAATTCACTTTGGAATGTTGTATCTATTACAGAATTAATGCAATTCTCAGATGTAGAAAGTTTATATGTCAGAACAAAATTTCTGGTTTTCAAGTGGCAATAAGCAATTTACCTATTTTTAAATATCCATCTTTGGTTGCTGGGTAGTTAAATCTACTTCCATTGTCAATCACTTCTTTTCTTAGCATTTCCTGTAAGAAATAAAGCAATAAAATTTCCAGAAACATTTTCTAGAATATGATATTTTATGCTGAACATCATTCTTAAAATGAAACAGCACTTTGTGTTACAGTTGGAAATGAGAAACTTACATCAGCTGGCAACACTTCCACGGTAGTGTTAAACAGTTTATCACCAGGGTGCTCCATGTTTCCACTTCTGAAGTAGTACCTGATGGTAAAAGTGTATTATTTAGAGGTACTTTATTCTAAAGTTCTAGGCAAGTAATTCTTTCCAGTTTTGAAGGAAAGTTTCAAATACCATTTCCATAATTAGTTTTGGGCTATAGAGAACAAAAATGGGCATTTAAACTTTCCATTGTGTGACCAAACCATATTAGCAGCTTTTTATTTGAAACAGAACATGTGTTAAACCCATCTTTCTCTGTAACCACAAATTCAAGTGTTCCTCCTTTTCAGTGCTCAAATTCCAAATCAATTAACTTTCTAAATTTAAATGGCTAAGGAAGATCTGCCCTCTGATCTGTTCCCATCATCCTACAGCTAAGGTGAGATGGGCTTCTGGAAGACAATAGGAGCAAAAATCCCTGTTTCTACTAGACCATATGCGACATGCCAAGAGAATCCCCATTTTAATCAATACTGATCCACATAGGTACTTCTAAATGATCACCAGGAAATTAAAAGCATCAACCTCCTTCCTCTGGTATAGGAAAATCAAGACCTAAACAAACCACTAAATATTATAGGATTAACTATACATTTTCACAGGTTAGCAATGGGACCAGCCCCTAGGCAATACCATATGCAAGATAGATTCACCCAGTACAGCTTCCCAGTAACAGTAAAATGCAAAAATATAGACTACCAAAGTTTCCCAAAGCATAAACCAGTTAATTAATAGTGGTGATCGTGGAACACCATTTAGTGCAGCTCACTAGATGGAGATATAGACTCACTTTTTAAGATTGTATTTATTTTTATCTATCTATTTATTTATTTCAAACAGATGAGAAATCTACAATCTTTGCAGAAACAGAAGTCTTTTCGTTTTGGACTAGTTCTGGGAAGAAGTGTAACAACAGTGAAGAAGTTTTCTCTCTGAATTAAATTCCAGAGATTGAGTAATTGTGGAGATGTCAGACAGTCTTCTGGAGCCATATTTCTTGCTAGGTTAGTTTTAGCTCCATTCTGATACAAAGAAACTTTGTGACTGCTGCTTTTGGTGGCAACATCAATTTGTATCGCTTATAGAGTAAGTCCTGCTGAAAAAAACATTCATCTTAAGCTACAGGTGTCTCTTCCTTTCAATGCCCAAGTTGAATGATTGAGAATGGAGAAGATAGTTTCATCTTTTAGAATGAGAAAAACATTCAGGGTAGGACTTGGCTGTAGATCCGAACAGAAGAAGTTAGAAGTCTGTCTGTGACTCAAATGTTCAAGCTCTCATTACAGGCAATGGAGATTGAGCAACTCAGTAACTGATTCAGGTGACCAGAGAAATGAGCTGCACAGCTGTCTAGCTTCCACTGACTGTATCAAGAAGATGACTACCTGCTATGTATAGCAGGATCTTACACAACTACCTTACTGAGACATCTCTACTGTAAACACCTACATTCAAAGCTCTGAAGTCTTCAACTGTATCCCACTTTTATTAATTGACTCTGCATTATTTCCCCACAGTAGTGATATTTTCTCTTACTTTTCACCTCCACTGATTTAAGTGTCTGGTCTGGGACATGGCCTTTGACTTGACAACATGCAAGCAGCCTTCAGTCAGCAACTACAAAAATATAACTTGCACTGACTCCATTGATTTTTTGAAATTCATCAGTCAAAAACAAATTACTTTGAGAATTATCATAAGAGTATGCAAAATATTTAACTGAAGAAATAAAAGGGAAAAG
>VYZU01051025.1:0-13989 GCA_013401355.1 Ceyx cyanopectus
TTTTAATATTAAGTTTTCAAGGGATTCGTAGTTCTATCCAAAGCTTGACAGACAAACTCTACAGTTCAGTAGACAGAGTTAATAGGTTTAGTAAATATTAATAAAATAAATCTATTGTACAACTAAATCTTTAGGGAAATTACTCTAGTGGTTTAATTTTAAAAAAGAAACATGATCTTGATGATTTTGTGGAGTTTTCATATGAAAATTATTTTTAGTAATTGAAGCGGGTATCATATTTATTNCACACCAAGTGCAACAGGCAGCAGGTTGGGAGCTGCCAGGCAGCCTCACACCCCACAGCCCTCTTTTTTGGTCTGCTGAGGTGATGGAAGGCAAAGGCAGAGGTTATGAGCAGCAGCTTGTCAGTGTGGGACTTGAGGCATACTGGACCACCACAGCCTCCTGCCATTTACTCAGGATGCTGCTGTTGAAATGATGGGGAATTGTTCAGCTGTAGCCCTGAATTATTTATTTTTCTTTAAGTTGATAAAACCTTATTTGAGCTTCCTGGAACAGTTTTGATACTGGTGCAATTTTCAAAATGATTAACTGGGTGCCACAGATTAGGGACTAATGTGTTTGGTGCTGAAATTAACTTTTTATAGCTTCTGTTTGAGATGACAAATGGCAAGGTGCTTTTAGCATGTGCCATTATTTCACCCTGTGCATCCCTATTCTTTGGGGGCTCATTTGGTGGAGGTCTCTTGCCTTTTTTGAAAGCCTGTTTTGGGAGGCAGTTCAGTGATTTTTGCCCTGTTAGCCTGATTAATTCTTCACTTTTAATCTCCTGGTGTATTGCTGATCTATGGCTACATTTTTCAGATTCAGACCTTATGATGTAATTAGGGATTTGCAGTTGCATATCTAATAAACTGTGTTTAATTGAATACTCCCTACTGAATAGACTAGTGTTTAGGATTGCTGTGTGTGCTAAAGAGTGAGTTTTACATTGAAGATACTACATCTGAGAAGGGGGCAAGTGCATGAATTTCCCAGATGGGTGTCTGCCCAGTTTTATCCACGTTGATTCTGAAATAACAATTATTTTCTAGGAGCTGTGAACTTCCAAGCCTTTATTATGGAAACTGCTTTTCATGTGATTTAGTGCTTCATAACAACCATCTTTGCCAATTTATCTTGCCTTCAATTGAATTTTGCAAGCTATAGTTCTACTCTAGTTAATGGACTATTTTTTAAATTTATTTTTATTTTAAATTAGAGCTGATTTTGCTGTGATTTTGATGTTCCTCTTGTTTGAAGTATGGCCATAAGGTTTTGACATCCCTTAGATAAATCCTTGGGAGCATATCTTTTATTATGAACAGGTAAGAACTGTTCAGCAGTGGAGTGTTCTCCTTTGGGTCCTCTGCTGGCTTGTGTAACAGTGACCACTGGGTAGAAATTAATGCTTATATACACCTTCTTGCTGCTTCTTTAGGCTAATATGTACAGCCTGTATTCAATATTCAGATTTGATCTGCAGTGGTAGATCTCTCCAGAAAAGTGAAGGTGACCCCTGAGACAGCTGAGGGTTGAAATGTTTTTCAGCCCAAGATCATATGGGTAATGGGTTGACAATATCCATATTGCACCAAAAGACTGAGAAAAGCTGGTGAGTGCTTAGTGGGAAGCTGAACATAAAATCTTTGTCCTTCTCTCTGTCCAGCAAAACTGACACATCACAAGGAAGCTTCCTTCTGTTTTGAAAAATATATGATCTTGGTGTCTGTTATTAGTTCAAGTTCTTGCAGCTGAAGTATAGAATATAGAATTAGTGAATTATGAAGTATAGAATTCAACTGAAATAAAAAGATGCAGCTATTTGTAGTAAGACAAGATGCTGAATTCTGCAGTACGACTGGGGAGCATTTATATGACTTACTGTGACCAAACTTGTCTGCATTCAAGAGTGAAGTGAGGAAAAAAGGTAAGAAGAGAAGGTGTTGTTGGATGTTTCCTGTTGTAGTCTAGGAAAAAAGATGAATAAAGCCAATTAATAGTTAAGGGGCTTTGTAACATCTAGGTTGGTATGGCATGTCTTCATTATGGAATTAGTATTGCACAGCTTAGCTTGTAAATAACATAAGAAAAAGGGGGATGGCTTCAAAAATTAACCAGCTGATTTATTTGAAAGTTTTTACTTGATTTTCAGGTTATTGAAACTTAATTGTTCTGTCTACTTGAGTTTTAATATTAAGTTTTCAAGGGATTCGTAGTTCTATCCAAAGCTTGACAGACAAACTCTACAGTTCAGTAGACAGAGTTAATAGGTTTAGTAAATATTAATAAAATAAATCTATTGTACAACTAAATCTTTAGGGAAATTACTCTAGTGGTTTAATTTTAAAAAAGAAACATGATCTTGATGATTTTGTGGAGTTTTCATATGAAAATTATTTTTAGTAATTGAAGCGGGTATCATATTTATTAGATAAACTTTAATAAAAACTTAGATGTACACATGTGGTAAACTGATATGGAACTAAGTGGTGTGTTTTTAAATCTGGGGAAGAAATGGTTCTTTGAAAGTTAGTGTTCACCTTAGGGTATGGTGTTTATTTGACTAAAAAAGAAGTTTGCCTGAGGCTTTTGTACATAGCACCTTTATATTCTTGGCTTAAAAAAAGAAAAAGCTGCTCAGTTAATGGGGTACCAGTGTCTCCTCTGGGCAACAATTTTGGTTTCCATTTTCTCTAGGAATTGATAAAAGCAGTAAGATGATGAGCAGTGTTGCAGCAGAACTGGTCTTCCTTCCTGAGCTTCCTGTGGATGTCAAAAAGACAATGTCAGTTTGCACCAAGTGTATATGAGAACAAAACAGTTGTTTAAGTTGTTAGGAACCAGCATCAGCAACGTTAAAACTTCCCTTGTTTTAGATGTGGAGATGCTTCTGAGCTGATCCCAAGTGCCCCTGTAAATAATCAGTGTATAATGTGTTAGTCAATTGAGAAGAGCATCTACATAAAGGCTGCTCTGTCATCTCTCCATCAATAATGCCATGCAGTCAACTGCCAATAAATATAGATTTAAACTTTAATGTTGTTTTGTTTGCTCTTGAATCAGCAAGATATAGACAAGTCTAATAGAGGAAGGGGGTAGAATGAGTTAGTTGGGGGAGTCTGGTAGGATCTAGAGTATCTGGAAGGTGATGCTTTCTGTGGTTTGCTACCTGACATCAGCAGTTGTATTGGAATTTGTCTTGTAGGTAGTGTATTTTGGAAGAGTCAAATAAGGACAGTGGAGAAATCCAGTGTGCTGGTTTTGAAAGGGGGGAAAAAAGCAGCAAATAGCTCAGTTGTTTGGTAGTTTTGGGGTTTCTTTGTATGATGGAATACGTGAAGCTAAGAAATTGAAATGATTTAGCTTTGTGAGGCTGTACATAAACTAGACCTTGTTACACATCATTTGACTCATGGGTTGTCCAGCACCCAGGAGCCACATGAGCCTTCAGTAAGGGAAACCAATGGGATTTTTTTCTGGCACAGAATGCTGGAAAGCAGGTTTGCCAAGAGTGAGTCATTCCTACTTGTCAATATACTAAGAATACTGTGCTCAAGGAAATGAAAGAGAAGTTGTTTCTCCAGCTGTTGTGTGGAGGTGTAGTAGAACTGTTCATCTCCCAAGAGGAGTACAGGACTTCAATGTAACTTTGTGATGGTCACCTATGGGATGCTCTCTAAATATTATTTGAAATGCACCTTCAAGTGAGCAGTAGTCAGGTAGGACCAAGCATGCATCTAGCATCTCTCTGACATTTCTAAGAGATTAAATTCTCCTGCTCATAAGGCCTTCATTTCTGCACAGGGTACTTTGGTCACTAGACAGGTGAGGTAACCAACTGCTTTCTGTTGCCCACTCAGTGAAAATGAAGTGCTGGAGTGCTTCTACTTTTCAGTCATAGCAGCATCTAGCAAAAAAAAAAGCCTGATTGCTTGCTCTGATATTTTGCTCTTTATATATGGACTGTCACTACTGCTGTCATCAGTATTCTTATTTTTTTTAATAAGGGGAAGCTTGTTATGTGTACTTCACAGAAGCCTGGTATGAGTATGGAATAAAATAGATTACATATTTTAAGAACTAAATTGACAAGAATATGACTATTATTTATTTATTTAGTGTTCAAGTAAGACATTGAATTGTGCTGGAAAAAATGCCAGTGTGGTTTTTAAGACCATATCTACTGCCTTGTGAATGAAGTTTCAGTAATCCTGACTTTGTTTGCATGTACCAGTGTCTGGCTACAGTATTCTGTTCCATGAGTCATTTTTGGAACACATGATGCTTTAAGAGTAAAGGTTAACTAGGGCCTGAAGGAATCTCAGAGCAGGAAAGTACAGATTTGTGGCAATGAGGACTTCTGGTCAAGTTTAGGGTTATTACTGCTATGTATTATTTAAGGGCAGACTCCCTGTTGTGTGTCTTAGCCAATGTCTTTGAAAATAGTGTTCTGTCCTAGGTAATTTCAATGTCCAAAGTCATTGTGGCTGCATCCCTAATTATCCCATGATAGGGTTTCAGTTTGGTTGGAAAGATAGCCTGCTTGGTAGAAAAATTTTTTGCTCCTAGTTAAGAATATTGTTACCTTAACTGTGTCGCTCAATACTGGAATTAGAACTCTGAAAAGCTTTGTGGTGATGCCTTTGAAGTTGTATAGAATATTTCTAGTAAGTGATCATCTTGTCAGATAATGGAATAAGCTTTGGGAGGAATGCAGTAACTGGAGAGGCTTGGACAAATGAGGGCTCAGCATCCTTGTGAGTTTCACATCCCTGTGAGGTCTTGTACACAGTCCCAAGAATTGCTCTGGTACACTGCAGTGTTGTTGTTAAGTTTATGTAATTGTGACACTGTTTCAGTAAGTCTCTGTTTGGGAATTTTCCACATTCTCAAATCAATACTGGAATTTGAAGATTATTAAAATATCTGTATGAAGTGATTTGAAAATTAGCATTAGGATGGGGGGATTCAGATCTGTGCCACACCTTGTTTGCAGTTGCTCATATATGTGCTGCTGGCTGAGGTTAAATCAGTTGCTCCAAGAAACCTTGTTCATTTGCTTTTTTTAGAGCTTTCTATTTTTGTTTCACTGTATCTGCTTTCTTTTTTTGCTTGTTAATCTTCTGTGCTTAAATTGCTAGACAAAAGGCTTTCATTTTTTGTGGTATTTCAAAGACAGATCAATCATGAATCCATCTTGGTAGGACTCTTGTTAGAAAATCTACTTTTCAGACTTTTTCTGTAAAAGCTGAGTAACCTTAAGATACTTCCCTGTGGCTGGGGAGTACTAATTTTGAAATGAAGCTGCAGCAGAAAAGTTGGCATTGGGACTGTATCTTTTTTTTGAGCAAAAGCAGTGTGTTGATTCAACAGGCTGGTGTGTGTAAAACCAGTTGGATAATTTTGCCTTACTCTTTTCATGCCATGATCTAATATTTATCAGGTATTTTAGCTGGGGGTCCTGTGTCAGCTAACAGTATATGGCTATCTGGATTTCTGGTATTTTAGTGTAACAAAATTCTTCAGTATTCCTAATTTAATTTTGACATGCTGTGGCCATGTCAGTCTTTTGGATAGCTCTCCTGTTGCTTTCCTTACATTGAGAGCTCTTTGATTCTATAGATCTACCAAGTGCTCAGATAGTGAAGATCTCTGCTGATAGAGCAAGACTGTTTCTAAGCATCTTGTTGAACTTGGTAGTGTTTCTCTCCTCCTCTAGTGTGTGCCTCTATTGGAGCACTCTGGGTTTTTTTCAGTCCTGCTACTGGTCTGTTGTTGAATGCTGAGCTACAGAGCTTTTCATTTTAGGACAGAAGGGAAAATACAGTTTCCTGCTCCTTTGCTATTTTGGCTTTCATCTCTTAATTTCTTCCTTTGGTTTGCTTCCCAGTGTCCTTGTCCTTCAGGACATGCTTAGTGTTTTCCATGCTTTGTTTCTCAGCCTTCACCTACCCTTGTTGTCAGACTGGAGTGTCATCTCTTCACTTATTGCTGAGGGGACTAGTTTGGGTATGAGCTGCCTCCCTGTCAGCCTCTTGGGCTCTGCTTCATAGAATAGAATGGTCAGGGTTGGAAGGCACCTTAAAAATCACTGAGTTCCAACCCCCCTGCCAATGGCAGGGACACCACCCACTAGATCAGGTTGCTCCGAGTCCCATCCAGCCTGGCCTTAAAAACTTTCAAGGCTGGGGCTTCTACCACTTCTCTGGGCAACCTGTTTCAGTGTTTCACCACCCTCATGGTGAAGAAATTCTTCCTAATGTTTAATCTGAATTGACTCACTTCTAGTTTCGATCCATACCCTCTAGTCCTATCTCTACCTGGCAGCCTAAGAAGTCCCTCCCCAGCTTTCTTGTAGCCTCCTTACGATACTGGAAGGCCATAATAAGGTCTCCCCAAGTCTTCTCCAGACTAACAACCCCCATTCTCTCAGTCTGTTTTCCTAGGAGAGGTGCTCCAGTCCTTCTCTGGGCATGTTCCAGCATGTCCATATTTTTCCTGTAATAGGGGCTCCAGAACTGGACACAGTGCTCCAGGTGAGGACTCAGGAGAGTGGAGCAGAGGGGGAGAATCACCTCCCTCGACCTGCTGGCCACGTTTCTTTTGATGCAGCCCAGGATAGGATTGGCTTTCTGGGCTGCAAGTGCACACTGCTGGCTCATGTTGAGCTTCTCATCTACTACTAGCCCCGAGTCCTTCAGGTCTGCTCTTAAGCCAGTCACTACCCACTGTTTCATTAGAAGTCCTGAGAGGGCAGAAATGGGATGGATGGAGGCCAGGAAGCATCCAGGGGAACCTGTTGCACCCTGCTGACTCTCGGGCAGCTGCAGAATGGCAGAAAGCCTGAATTAATTCTTTAATGAGTCAGTGGTGTTCTGGGACTATAAAAGAGCTCAGGAGTCCTTACAGCAGTTCTACTTGGATGGGAACAGTCAACAAACATGCACGTTACCCATTTCCAAGAGGCTGTTTGGAAGGAGGTAAGGGGAGTGCAGCTTGTATCAGATCCTTCTGAAAACAGCTTTGTGTGTCTCTTGAATGCTTAAGTCAGCCAGGGGTAAAAAGGAAAAATAGTCCAAGGAGCATAACTTCTGATGCTTGTCATGCTTTCAAGATAGAAGTAAAATCTCAGGGTATTCAAGAACTGTAAGTTCTCTCATATTTCTGTTCAATACCTGTTTTGTTTCTAAATCAAATCCAGGGCTTTAAGAAAACAACCTGGGTAAAACAATCTTTCTGAAAAGTTGGTTTTATGACAGAGCTTTCCTGTGCTAATCAGCTGCTCTGGAACTTTCTCTGCTTCGCTTGGAGAAACAGATTTGATAGCACACAAGCACTTGAAAGGAAGAATAATATGACAGGTTGGCTTGTTGCATTCATGGAACTGTCTTGAGTAGCTTTGAGTTTATAGTGTGCTGTTTGGCTTAATGCTCAAAGCAGTTTCCTTTTACTTAAGTATTGGAATAACTTTGGCTATGAACCCTGACAGCAGCATGGCCTCTGTTACTTACACTAGCATGCAACTGAGCTATTAACTACACATGCTAATAGTGGGGTGGGGGGTTTTTGGTGGTTTTTTGTTTTGTTTTAAGGGGCAGTTTGGAAAGGAAACTGACTGGAAGACTAAAAGTAATTGAAGCTCTGGCTTTTCCTAGTTCTGTTTGAATTTTTATTAGTCTGTAGAGAAGAAAATGATATCCTTGCAACTTCATTTTCATGTCTTACAGATTGACATTACTTTATAAAAAGGTAAAACAAAACCTTTTATTTTCCAGGTTACAGGTATATGATGAAAATATGGTTTTTTTTACATCATGAACCTTAATTTTGGAACATGCTTGTCTGGGCTGGCAAGAAACTGTAGCATGAGGCAGTCTTGTCTTGTAGAAATCAGTCAACTCGAACTATAGATTTCCTGCATTCTTCTGGAGGAAAGATGGGCTGTGTCATTTCATTCTGTCTAGTGTGCAGTTTTTTATACATTAATGTAGATTCCTTACTTGCTAGCAATGATAAAACCCCTTCAGTACAGTCTTGGCTATGTTAGCTGCTCTTTTTATCCCTCAGGAAAAGTTGTTCTAATATTGTTGTATTAGGATGGCTATAATATATATTGATCTATACATAAACACACACACACATATATATATACATATATATATAAACAAAGGTGTTAATAGTGCTAATATGCATATTTGTTTTTCTTACACAGATACATATGCTTAGAGGCATGGTTTGGTGCTGGGCATGGCAGTGCTGGGTTAAATGATTGGACTGGGTGATCTTAAATGTCTTCCAAATGAAAAGATTCTATGATTATAGATACATATACATATAAAAAAAGGCTCTGTAACTCAGATCTGAGTCTTTAAAGAACCCCACATATATATATATAACAAGAAAGCACCACTAGCTTTTCTTCAGGGTCTAAATTACAGGGTGACTTGTACGTCCACACACCAGTGGTGTTTTCTTGGCTAAATACTACTTTGCAATTTGTAGGTATCTGAGTGTACTACCAACCACTTTGTTCTCTGTTTTAACACAGAATCCTGCATCTTCATGGTAAAAAGCAGGTGATACCTTCTCGATCTGAAGATTTACCCAGGGAGCTGAAAGGTTGACTTTTATCTTTGGGAAATTACTTAGCAGAAATACAGTTTCCTTGGAGGTCTAAACAAGAGCTTGTTCCTGCTGCAGAAAAGCTGGACTGTTACACTGGTATGAGAGAGCAGTTGGGACTTGTTTGACAAAAGTAGAAGGAAAGGAAACAAAAAGCCTCTTCTGTTGAATGAATTGAATAAAGTGAAAATATCAAAATATAAAGACACTGAGGCATTCTAGCTTGTTATCAAAACTAACAGACCACTTCCTCTTGGCAGAGTGCAGTTGCTTTTAATAATTACACTGATGTGTTAGTGTCCAGAACAACCATTTCTTTCTTACACTTTCTGTAGCATGAGAGAGAAACTATCTAAAGTTTACCATAAACTTGTTCTGTGGTCAAATGTCAAACATGTATTGAAAGCAATGGAGAGGTTGTCCCATGCAGAGCACTTCTGGAGTGAGTGAAAATCAGGTAATAAGCCTCATCCTATTCTTAGTGTGAGTAGAAGAGGTTTTTAGCTATACTATTTAAAACCCTTAGTCTTTCTAGGGTGCACACATGTTTCTTACTAAACTTAGAACTATGAAAAAATAATATGAAATTTAATTAATGTGGTATTGTCTTTCATAGCAGCTGAAGTACATTTCATGATAAATTGTCTTTTCGACTGCAGTTGTTTCTACAATTGTTTCTTACTCTTCAAGCTTTGCCCTCTGAGAACTCATAGGGTTGCAAAAGGCTCATGGCTTTCAAGCTGCTCTCTTTGGCAGCTGTGTTGCACTGGATGACTATTGAGGATGTCAGTTCTTGGGGCTGAGAGGGCAGAGATTTTGTCACTTAATTTTTAAGAAATAAACTTAGTGAGGATGCCACTCCCATAATCAGTGTCTCTTTCAGCTGAGGAAAAAGCAGATCTGCAGGAAATTGCAGGTTTTATTTCAAAAGGCTGAAATGCTGGCACCACCACTTCTGACAGCACACACTGCCATGCTACTTCATCTGCAAGATAGAAGGTGACTGGTGGGAGTTCATACATGCTCTAAAGATACCATTCTCCTTTACTGACAGCCTGAAGTTTATCATGTAGCCATGTGTAGCATGATGTTTGATTGAATGCTTAGCCATGTACTTTTTAAGTGGTCAGCTGTTTGCTGCTGGTCTTTATCTCCAGCTACCTGCAACACTGCTTACAGGTTACATATTGGAGATGATAAACCTGATTAACTTATTTGGAGATTTATTTTTTTTTCTGGGATCAAACGAAGCTTGTAAAAGATCTGTTTCATTTTTCTTGTTGAACTACAATGGAACATGCTTGGAGATAAATGTACTGCTGACAGGACAGAGGTTCCTTTAGGGTGTATTTTCTTCCCTATTTACCAAGTTCCCTGGCTCCTACATAATCAGTTTGTTCCAGTACTGAAGACATCCTTGAATAATTATCTACAGCTCTTGTTTTAACTTTTGATGGTCCAATTCATCTGGACTTTTGGCTGCCACTGGAGACATAAAAGTACTGATATGATCTGCTTAACTTTTTTGAAGGCAAGATTTGGTCTGTGTGTGATAACCTGAGACCTGCTATGCAGATTAAGGACTTTGTATATAGATGTTTTAGATTACTTGGCTCACTGTGAAGGAATTTCAGGTTGAAGTTAAATTCAAAGCTTTGGAAATTGTAGGAGTGAGGTGATCTAATATCTCTCAGTCCTCCATATGATGTTTTTCTTGGCATGACAGGAGACTATATTCATCAAGCAGAACCATAGTGCTATTAAATAGGCAAGTACTTCTGTGTAGAAGCAGTGGCAATTATTTGACATATTTTAGGAATGTGTTCTTGTTGTGTTGCATTATAATTTTTTAATGATATTGGCACTTGATGTATAACCATATTTTTGTTATTTTATCTATTTGGGATCATCATCAGTGGGATGATCACATGGCATATTGCTGGGCTTGTGTGTAAATGTATCCAAACTTAGTAAATGCCTTTGTAAGACAAATATAGATGTTGCTTGATCAGATTAGTAGGAAGACAGATGATGACCATAGTAACATCTTCTGGAAAATGACCAGAGTTAAATTAACTAGTACCACTAAGAGTCAAATTAAACTTCCTTGGGCTATGTGATGAATCCTGTTGGGAATGATTTTGAATCTGCAGGTGTTCTGTGTGGTACCTGCAGAAGTGCTTTTGGATAGATTATTGAACCTGTTGTCCATATGTAGTCTTGTCTCCACCAGGCTCTGAGAATATTAAGCTATTTTGTCACTCGTGTCAGATGAATCTAGGATCAAATGTCTTGCAATTAGTTCAAGCTGAAGTGTTGTGAAAGTCATGCTTGCTGTATATTAGAAAGGGACTATAGGATGCTGTTACACCTTCCAATCTTTCATTGGAAAGTTGCTTCAAGTGAAGTCAAGTAATTGCTTGAGATTTACAAGATGAAGTTGGTGCTTATCAGTGTGAAGTGTCAGTGGAATGCTCACACAGTATGTACTCTGTATCCCTTCAAATGTGATGCAGGCTGAGTAGTACAGTAATCGTGAGCAACAGCTACTGATGACCCTGATAGTTTTTCTAAAATTACTTCTTTCTTTTTTTATCCAAATGAGAAGAGTAAATTGAAAGTAGTAAGGTGGGATCTGATTTTTCTTCGTGATCCATTAGTGAAATAATTTCATGTACAAGGTGAATTTCAGGTGAATTGTATTTTTAAGTATTCAGGGCTTTCTGAACTGTGAGGAGTTGGAGCCTCCAGATTTCAAAGGTTCTCCTGGCTTTGGAACTGGAGAGTGTCCTTATGTTCTGTTCTTCATGTAAGGCTAAGGAATGGATGGACTCTCAAAATCAGGTTTTAGAAATGTGTAGCTTGATAAGGCATCTCGACATAGTGATGTTTTCAGTGAGTTAATAAAACAACCACACTGTTAATATTTATGCTTTTGGCTTTAGAAGAACCTTAGAGGTGATGGTCTTTCATATAGAGCTGGATACTCTGTCTCTTTGCATGTTACGGAGACATTTTAGTACATATGCTTCCTTTCTAAAAAAGTCTTCTTAGTCTGATTTCTTATCTTTGTTCTTCTGCCATAATCCCATAGTTCATAACTCATAATGTGGTGTGAGACACAAGAAAGGGTGGCATAGGAATATAGCCTGCTGTGTTCAACACATACTGCCTTATCTGTTGTGCTGTGTTGCTAGGTGGTCAAACTGATGTCCATTCTGCTGTCAAACTGAGTTTTTTAATTGTGATCCAATTTTAATGGTAGAAGAAAGCCCATGTTGTTTTGTGGATGCTCTGAAGAACATCATCATTGAGAAAGGAAGCAAATGTCTGCCTGAATTTGTTAGTTCAACAAGGAGGTCTGTGTTACTCTAGAGTTGTTGTATTAGGCCATGTGTATTCTCATTAATAAGCAATATTCCTAATTTTAGTGATGTTTTGAGTTTCCATTTCATTGGCTGCAAGGCATAGCTTTTGGGTCAGTTGTATGTTAGCAGGTGCCTGGCAGGCACTGGATGTTTACATCCAAAATCTACAAGTGCACAGAAGCAAGTAAAGAATTGGGTGCTTGAAGACTCATCACTTGTAGGACAAGTCACAAAAGAGGGGGAGCAAAGAAGCTTGATCAATAAATCCTGCAGCTGGCCTCTTTCTGTGCACAAGAAGTTATTCTTCTTAGCCTTTGTGGCAATGTACTTTGCACCTTTGCTTACAATTAGGTCTGGAAGTTGCCTGTCTGCTTTCAGGAACTGAATTTGTATGCCGTCCTAATCAAATTTGGTCCAAAAAAATGGGCAGAAGTGATTCTGGAAATCAAGTGGTGTTTTTTCCCTTGGTTTCAAGGCCAGCTCTTGGACATGTGCTATTCATTGTGGAAAGCACTTCAATGACTCTTCTGCTCAATAGGTGTTGCTGTAAATACTTACAACGTGTCTCACCAGCTTTGGTTTAAACATTTCCTTGCTTTGCCTTAATGTTCATTATCCCTGTTCTCCTGTAAATTTGCTTCTGCCAGATATCCTTGCAAGTCCCTCAGGTACAGACACTGAAGTGAAGGATTTCACCAACATGTAGTGAAGCTCCTAAGTTGCAATTAAGATACAGTGGAAATGTTTCCATTAAGTGGGGCTGGCAATTATCTTGAATGGGGTTATTCAGTGAAGTCCTTGCTTTTCTGAAATCTTCCTTTAGAGGATCTTTTCATTTAACACTGAGGGGGCCAGGGGGCATGGCTGGTGTTCTGACTTGAAACCTCTTTTTTTTTTCCAGCACAGTTAAGAATTGTTATGTGTGATGATTCACATTATCCACACATAGAAGGAAAGAGCAGAAGTCATAAAAAGTAAATTCTTGGATTGGTGAAATAGGCTGAGCTGGCTGAGTGTGCAACAGGCAGGTAGCAGATTGTACCTTTTTTATCATCTCGGAGATTGTGCTGTTTGGAAATAAATTTCTCCAGCTATCATCTCAGTGACTTTGAGCCTTTCCAGGGAAAACAGGGAAGGAAGAGGAGACTTGAAGCTAATTTAGTTATAGTCTAGTTCTCCAGGTATCAGCTTGTTTGTAAGATAAATTTGGATGCAAACCACTTGAGCAGGATAACAACCATTCCCTAAAGTTTTTCCAAGGCCTACTGACTTTTTCTTGGCAAGTATCTGATATTACCATTCTGTGCTGATGCCAGATTGCCTTTCAAGCTAAATGTAGACATCCCAAGCTCTCATGGGTGGAAATGGACTATATGGTGTGCTGCTGTTCAACACACCCAGAGCAGCACACAGAACAAAGAAACCTGAACAGCAAAACCCAAACAACCACCCAAAGGTACATAAAACTCCCCTCCTTAAGGTCTTGTGATGTAGCCTGTGTAGTAATGTTTCTAATGGTTTTACTACAATATGAAGAATGAAGTCCTCATTAACTGTAATTGCATTAACTCCAAATTCAGTCTAAGCATCATGGGAAAAATATTAGTATTTGCTCTATTAAACTATAAAAAAATAACCTGGGAAATCCTGGAACTGGTTTGCTAGTTTTGTTAATTAAATACAAAGTTGGTCTTCCTATGGTGTTTTCCTGATCCTTTATGAAGTTAGAAATACAAACATGCAATAAAAGGTTTGCTCTCCTGAGAGTGCAGGGTAGAGAAAAAGACCACACAAACTCTGCTTCAGGATGTTTTTGTCTTCTGCCTTTCAACAGACTGTGCTCCACTGTGGAGATTTACAATACTGTGCTAATAACATTGCTCTGTGTTCTGGGGTGGAAACTATGCACACAAAGAACAATAAAATCTGAAAGTTTGTTTTAAGATAGTAATGCAAGTAAATTCTCTGCAGAGAGCAAGTAAATTCTCTGCTCAGG
>VYZU01051029.1:0-34562 GCA_013401355.1 Ceyx cyanopectus
CACGGGTTACGGCGGGCTGGGGGTCAGCTCCGGCGGTGGTGCTTCCCCAGAGAGGGGCCGGGGGTCAGCTGCGGGGAAGAGGGCCCTCGCAAATGGGGCCCGAGCTCCGTTCCAGGGGGTGCGGCCGTTGTCCCGCGAGAGAGAGCGGGCGGCGAGGGCGGGGGTCCAGCTCCGCGGCGGGGGTGGAAGCCGGCAAGTGGGGCCGGGTGCCAGCTCCCGGGGGAGGCGATCTCTGCGAGTGGGGCCGGGCTCGGTTAGGGGTCGGCGGGGAGCGGAGCCCTTGCGACTCGGGTCGGGGAAGTTGAGGGCAGCGCTCCCAGGTCGCGGTTCTGCTCGGGGATGTGAAATCCCCTGTACCGGCACTGGGCAGCGAGGTGAGATCTCTCGTTTTACAGTCTGTGGATCAGGACCTTCTTTTTTTGCCACTTAAAAGCAGCGTCCTGTTTCGGTTTATTTGCAGCCACTGACTTTGGCTAATTCTGCCTGCTCCCTTCTTCTTAAATTGCCCATCTGTGTGGATTTCCCACTCTCCCGGGCTTAACAGTCACGACATTGAGTGTCCTGTTTTTGAAATACAAGTAGGTTTGGTGGTTAGGGAGAGGGATAGGTGAGCAGCCTCCGTCCCTTCTCTCTGGCAGATCGCATCCGGGCTGGTGGTCACCCACGGCCCAATTATTTCCCCCTGATCAATGGCTTTGGCGCTTCCTGTGCGATGCTGCTTGGCCATTATCACTGAGAGTGAGTGGCACATGTCGGATCTGCGGTGGTGTGGGCAGCTCTTGGAAACTTCTCAAACTTAATTGCCTCTTGCCAGCTGAGGAGGGAGGAGGTGGGGTGAGGTGCCTGGGCATGGGACACTGAAATGTGCGTGGGAACTCTATGATTTCTGCCTCTGCTAGTGTGCAGAAGTTCCCCCTGGAGGAGGAGGATGCAGCACTGGTGTAATGCAGAATAAGCCTGCAGTTCATTTTGTCTGTTGAAAGAAAATGTGGTTCTCCTTGTAACTGTTGTCCACCTATGGAACTTGAACGTTTAAGCAGGTAGCTTGGTGCTAGAGAAATATGTATCTGCCTGACACCCTTTGGACTTGCTGCTGTCAAAATGGGAAGGTTTGGTTAGGACTCAGCAGATGCATTCAAGCTAATAACCCCTCTTGCCTAATCCTTCTTTGGTGGGGACTTTAACTCCACACAATACGATACCTTAACATAATTTTTGCCAGGACTGTGTTTTTTTGACTATGGCAGTACTGGAGGATTTTGACAGGTCTGGTACTGTGCTGCTGCCTGTTGCATTGATCCTTTTCCTCCTTACAACTGATACTTCCCAGACCCAATAAGTACAACAGAACATACTGCGAAAGTGAAGTTAAAGATTATATTACAAGCCAAATATTGTGTAGCTTTTTGTTGTTTGTTTGTTGGGTTTTTTTTTCCTGGCAGTGGCTGTGTAATTTCATTCATTTTCAGTAGCAAAGGAGATGATTAAAATTCAGCTATTTATTTATTTATATTGTCTTTTTATATATGCACACTGCTCCCTCAGAGCAGCAGGGATGTGTGATGCTGCACATGTGTAATGAACAGCAAGTAATTGACTGCAGAGCCTTGCCAATGCTTTTTGTGTTTGTGGTAACGAGTGGGAGTGTGTGTTTGTTAATGAGGGTACCGAGGAATCTCCAGCTCTGCAGGGCAGCTGCAGGTGATAGCAACAGCTCATTTAGTGGATGGGAGGTGTTCCCAGTGTGGTGGGGTGGCTGGAGTTGCCTGGTGCTGGTGAGGCAAGCAGGTGGGGGAAAGGTGATGGGGGAGAACTGTGTGGGAGTTGGGAGCCCTGAGGAGCAGGTGGAGAAAGCAGGAGAGTAAACTGCTGTTAATAAGCACAGGGAATATGTGTCTGTTCTGGTGGGGATATCTTGTTGCTGCCAATGCTGGTATGGGGAGTCTTCATGCTTGCCACTAGCCTGGCAGAGCATTTGTGCAGGGAAATCCTGTAATGATAGAGATGGAAGGAATCTGAGGGTGATTGAGCAATGAACTGGTGTTCTGGGAGGAGGAATTTGACTACAAGATCTTTCCTGTTATTTAAGAAATTCAGGTTGCAAGCATCAGCAAACAGCAGCTGCTTTTTTTTTTTTTTTTTTTTTTTAACCACAGGTAGGGATGTGCTTGCAGGTTAGAGCTGGGATTAAAGCACAAGAGGTGTTGCTCCTGCTTCAAAGGCAGGGTGAAACAGCCATAGGAATCTGCTTGGGTGGAACGTGCAGGGCCAGGTGGGGTGTGAGCCTGGGAAGCCAGGACTGGTGGCCAGCAGGGCAGCACCCATGGATCAGGAAGAGCTTGGGCTGTTGGACTTGTGTGGTGGGATTGTGAAACTCCCCTGGGAATGGGTTTACTTTCCCAGCTGCTGCAAATGTCTATTGCAAGGCCAGCTGCATAGGAAGGCATTGTCTCTCGACTCTTGTTAGGCTATTAAAGGTCTGAAGAATGATCTTGATATGTGATGTGCTGGTTTGGTTTTTTTTGTTTTGTTTTGGGTTTTTTTCTGCCAGGCCACTGTAAAGAGTGTCTTCTGTTGGTAAAGATGCTGTTTAAAAATCCACCTTCTCCCTGTGATTTAGGATGTATGTGTGAGAGCAGCAAGATCCAACAGCCCAAGGGAACAAGAGGGAGACCTGCAGAGGGCAGGTGTGAGTGAAGGTGGTTGCTGTACCTACAGCTGGGTAGAGACGAGGACAGAGCTGATCTTTTCTTGCCTTTCCTCTGTTCCCTGCAAGTTCTCTCTCCCCTCCTTCCCATGCGTTTTGCCTTTGAATATGAGATGCATACAGCTGTCCCACCTTGTGCTCCCTGTTACAGTGGCACTATGGCTTCTTGCCCAGCTTGTCAGGCATGGCTGGTTGGTCCATGACCACTCCAGACACTGGAGCAGGAAGAGGTGCTGATGCGTTGTTGCTGATGATTGTTGTGGCACCAACACAACACTTGCCAAATAAGTAAGTTTATTTGTAATCCTTGTCGAGTCCTCACAGACCCTTGTCACCTCAGTCACTGGTGACTCCCCTGTGATGCAGCCCCATGCATGTAGTCTCAAATGTCAAGTTGTGAGCCTTGAGAGGTTTGTAAGAATATTATTGTATTTTAAGGTGTTAGGGCTCTGTAATGGAAATCAGAATGACTTGTAGCCCAGTTCTTCAAAGAAGGGGGTTTGGCATTGTTTTACTGTCTCTGTTGAGCAAAGCCACAAGCTTCATATTTCTTATATGAGGGTCTCCCAGGGCACTGCAGGGCATTGGTGGTGTTTGCAGGGCTCTCCTAAGGAGATGACCATTGTTTGTCTGTGGAGGAGAGGTGGTCTTCTTAACAGAAGCTGACAGTCCAGTGTTGATAAGGATTAAAATGGTGACTTAGTAGAAAGATTCGGTGTTTGCTTGCTAATTAACTGGGAGGAGAAAGGGGTGTGGGTTTGTTTGGGATTTACAGCACATGGGTTTTTTTAACAAGTTCTTGCAAATTCAAGGAGATATGCTTGGGATTCCACTATGAAGTGGAGATATGAGTGAAAGATGTGAGCCCTGGTAACAATCTGAGACACTTTATAAACTTGTCAGAGACAAAAATGGATTAGTTCATGTTAATGTGATCAAGGCTCTCCTCATGCATGTGGTTTCTCCTCAGCTGAGCATCAACACAGCTGTTGCGTTTAGCAATTGCCTTGGTGTAACTGGCAACTGGAGAAAACAGGGTAATGAACTTGCCCTATACCAGATCAGTACCATTTTCAGCTGCTGGGCTGTGTCTTCTTTTAAATACAGATTAAAATAAATTATCTGAATAACCTTATAACATACACAGTAACTCTCACTTATGTGAGTGGTTGTCTGTGGAGATGTTAAGGGACTCTGGGGAATAGGCAGCAGGAGTGCAGTCATTGACTCAGCAGGGATTTAGGAGAGGAAAACTTTTTCTATGCCTGAAACCACAGCTTGTCTCAATTATACATCTACTGTGTCTGCCCTACCAAGCCATCCTATACACTGTCACCTGTGCCAGTATAAGATTTCAGTCTCTTCAAGCACAGTTACATACCTTGCTTGAACAATGCATCTGAGGATGCTCTGAGTCGGTTAGATGTATGTGAGCCTCTCTGGTTTTCTCCAGACCAGGACAGGCTCACTCAGATGAGCATGAGACTGCAGGGATGCTGGTTTCAGCCCCATTTGAGCACTGATGGCCCTTGGTGGGGTGGGTGTGTGTCACTGCTGGGCCTGGGCATGCTTCTTTTCCAGCTGCCAAAATGGTCACTGAGGCTTGCTCTGTGTCCTGAGAGCAAGGGGCAGCAATCCATGCAGCCAAGGGCAGTGGGAGCAGTATCCCTGTAGCTTTGCCAATCTGGAGTCTCTGTCACTACCAAGATTTCCAGGAACCTGCTCCTAAAGGTAACAGTACTCATAAGCTCTGCGATCCTGCTTTTGGGGTGCCCCTGGCAATGCCCAAGCCCTTACTTTTCTCCTGTGGTGCTGACTAGTGTGTCAGGTGAGTCCTGTTGCTGTTCCTCCATGCACCTTCACCACTCCCCACAGCGGGATCTGTGTGTGCTGTGCCCAGTTAGGGACCAGAGATACCATGTGAATGCTTTTATTGTTCAGGGGTTTTCACAGATCACTTTCACTGAACACCCACAGCCCAGGAACACAGGGAGTGTCTATGCAAAAATGCTTGTACTGCTTTATTTTGGGGCATGGCTGGCTGTTCAGCTCCCAGCAGCAGCAATGGACTGGGGGCAAGCAGGCAGCTGGGCAGCCCATATTGCTGCAGAGCTGTGCACCACAGGCTTTTAAACTTGAATTTAAATCTGTGGAGCAAATATATAGCTGATACAATCTTTCCATCTTAAAATCCTTCATGGGTGCAGTATGTTACAGCAAATGCAGGACCTGAATCCCAAGTTTTTCCTAACCAGTGGTAAATGTCTTCCTTGCAACCATACTGCGTGGATCAGGAGAAATTAGGGATCCTGATTTTCTGGAAGTCCCTATGAACTCTAATTTGCTGTACCTTCTGGAAAGGCAGGAGTCATCTTAGGCAGGAAAATGTGTTTTCAGGCAGTAGCAACCGGAGAACACAGAGCTGTGGGGGACATCTTGAGGAACCAAAAATAAGAGGTACAGTTATGATTAAAGATTATGCACATGTGCCTAGGACATCCATCGATGTTTCTTGCTGAAGCACAGATCCAGATCCAGCAAGTAAATTGGGATCTCGCAGTCACACAGCCAGTTAGACAACCTGCATGTTGTTTACTTCATCTTGGAAGTTGAGTCATTTGTGTTTTTCTCTCAGGTCAGCAGACAAGACAGACTGGTCCAGTCTGTGCTGCAGACTGTCAGCACAGTGCTGTGGGTCAGGGAGATGTCTGATATGGCCTTTCCCCAGGGAGCTGCTGGTGCATGTGCCAATATAGCCCATTTCTGGGTTGGAACTGCTTAATTGGCTCTGGTTTGGGTGTGGATAGGGAAGCGTTGGTGAACAGGCAAGCTCCTGGGCAGTAGCTGGGAGAAGGCATTTCCTTTCTAAGAACTATGCTGCAGTTTGAAGGAGCGTTAAATCTGGGAACTGTTGTTGTGCTACAGTGCATGGTAAAACTGTGTGTGAACTGGAGGAACAACTGTAAAACTTCACAGAAGAAAATTCTTTTTGTGTTCCATGGGAAGGCACTGATCTGGTACCTGGAGTTTGTTCCTATTAAAAAAAAAAAAAAATAAAAAAAAAAAAATTACTTGAATCCAGGGAGCAGAGCTTTAGAAGAGAAAAATCCTTATGTTTGTTTTGGAGGGGTGTATGTGCAGAGGAGCTGAGCCCGGCAGTGAGCTGGGCTGGCCCTGTGCCTGTGTGCGCCCCTTCTGCAGGGCTGAGCGCTACGTCTGAATCTGGCTTCCAGCTCCAGCCAAAAGGTGGAACAGCCGAGGCTGAAACCACCAAGAGCGGTTGTACGTGGTGGCTGGTGGGTCAGAACAGGCGTGAGAGCTGCTGAGCAGGGCAGTCTCTGCTGGCAGGGAGGGTTGGGCTGACCATGGCCACAGGCTGGGTGGGGAGCAGCGCTGGAGGTCAGTGTGGCAGCGCAGGGCCTACTCTGCGGCCTGGAGGCCTGGGAACTGCCCTGCTTTAGTCTAAAGTTCAAACAACGAGGGTCAGGACTTGCTAAAATACTTCCCCCCCCCCCCCCGCTGACCTATTGCTGCCTTCATGGGCAGAATTCCATAGAAAGCATGTTGGGGATGGTTCAGTGTATGGCAACATTATCTTTACTTCCAGAGAGATTTGTTTATAACCAAATATCCCAGAATTGTGGAATCAGACTGAAACTCCCACATAACATAAGGACTTGGCCGCTTGCAATTTAATGAGACAGTATTTTCACTCCTTGGGTGGACATTGCTCTATTGCATGAAGAGTTTTCTGATGTCTTTTTCTTTGCATGTGCTTAGGATAAAAGCATAGTACTTAAAAAAAAAAAAAAAAAAGCCTGAGAAATGGGGATCTACAAGCCTTAGCTGGCAGTTAATCCTCTGGGCTTCTTATTTCTGAGTATAGGAATCTCCTCCTGAGATAACCAGGAGCACCAGCCGCCCACAGTACAGGAGTGATGCACATGTTTTTCCACTGGTTCTTGTGAATTAGACTAAATCTCTTTAAAAATACTTTACGCTCCCAGCCTCCCTAATAATTAATGCAGTTAGGCTTTCCAGAGTCAGCACTGAGTTTGGGGGGTAGAGGTGGGTAGCTAAGCAGTTGGGATGCTTTTAAAATAAGTTTGCATAACACTTTGACAGCATTGCTTTGAAAGAGATGGGTCTGAGCTAGGAGGCTCTTGCAGTTCAAGCTCAAGTTGTGGCTTGAGCCCTTCCTTCATGGATTGAGTTAGGTGGGGAGCAAGTCTTGGGCTGCTATGAGTTGGGATCTCCTTCCTGGAGCCTGTATGTGCTCTGAGACAGTCAGCTCAGGCAGGTGGTGAGGGGAAATGTGTGTGGGCTCCTGTGAGCTGAGATAAGGTATCTGCAAAGCAATCTCTGATCCAAAGCCACTCTGCTGATCTCATTGTTGCTGTTTATCACTACAAAGTATGACAACTATTAAGCCTTGGGAAGAAAGAGCTGGCTCACAGAGAACATGAGTTGCACAAGGTTTTGCAGTGTCATTAGTGGCTTTAGCTGAAAGTCTCTCCTCAAACCTGAGTGAAATGTGGAGCTTTCTTCTGCTGAGGAATGCAACCAAGCCAGCAGTAGCCCCACAGCCTTCCAGTATCACCATCCATTTTTCATTTCTGAGGAATAAACCAGTGCATGTGCCAAACAGCTCCAACTTCTGATGGCCCCACCGTGAGTGATCTGAAATCAGTACTTATGCAGAGATGCACTTTGGTATCTGCTAGTTACAGATGTGCAGTCACAGCAGTAAGGTGACCCTTTGTGGCAGCAAAATACCAGAAATTTAGAAATTTGTGCTGCCTTTGCAAGGAGAGATGTGGCAAGCCCAGACTTTTGCAGTAGCTTGTGGCAGCTGGAGGTTGTAAGATTAATCCCTGCTGCTTGGGGGAGAGTGTGTCCAGTCTCCTTTAAATTTGATGTCTTCAAAGATATTTTGCTTCTTATTGCAACCTTTAAAAAATCTGCCCTGTAGTCTTATATTATGGAAACTTCTGCTCTTCTTATTGTCCTACTTTTCAGACTTCTCCATTGCCTTGGGGGATACAGAATCAGGCAGAGAGCTGGGATTTTAATGTACTGTTCCACATCTGCTATAGGATTGCCTGATCTTGGCAGCTGCAGAAGTGTGATAAAGTCCTGCTGAAGAAGGGAACTGTGTGGACTAATTGAGCTCAATCTGCAAAGCAGCTGAGATCTTTCTACCTTGCTGTAGCTAGCTGGGCTGAGGGGTGGCATGTGAATCCTCTTCAGTCAGGTTTTTGTTGCCTGCTAGGAATTCAGGATATGTGCCTGTGCTTGTGGGTGAAGGCAGCTCATTTTGCCTCAAGAACATGAGTTGTGCATGAAACTGTATGAACTATGTCTGAGTCGAGATGTGGTGCTGGCAGGCAAGTCTGGGTACTGTTCATGGACCAGGAGACCTCCTCCCTAGGCCTGAGGCCACAAAAGGGCAGGCTGCATGCCAAGCCAGGTGGCTCTTGCTCTGCCATCTGATACCACGGGTTTGGGGTCTGCTGAGCAGCATGGTGGTTATATACTCTTTCTTCTGAGTTTTTCCAGGCAGTGTGGATGGTTTGCCTTACCTGGGTACATTGTGCTTGGTGCCTGGGGCTGTAAGTGTAGACAGCACTGGGGTGAAGGTGCTTTTGGAGTTCAGCAGCCTCACCCATCCCATTGAAAGATGATCACAAGTACCCCATAACAGTTCAAAGTCAACAAGGAACTGTGTATGTGACTGTTGGGTGGTTTTGGTTTTCCCCTGACACGGTAATTAGGTTCCCTACTTATTTCTGTCATGCTTCCTTGAGCAGTAGAGTCAGAGCTGAACATGGTTGCTGTTGATGCTCAGACTATGTGCAGTCATGGTATCTTTAAAAGCCAGTGACCTCTGGAAAGCAACTTCTTGTGTGCTCTGCCTCCTTCACCCCACCAGTTCATCTGGTGTTACCTCCTTTGGATGGTCTGTGAGAAAGCTCTAGGAAAACATAAGGACTAATTTCTCATGGTTGGAATCAACTGTTACTGGATTGCCTATATCTTAACAAATCATAACACTGAGGAGGTAACAATGCAATCCCATGTTCACCAAGCATGTACGTAGGTCTTCTGCTGAAAAGGTTCAGTCTTGTTACAGAATCAGGGCTCTGTGGGACGAGCAACCCAAATGCTCTCTGAGGTTTACAGTGAAGATGCTGTCACCTTAATACAAACCCATGTTTTGTATGAAGGTGCCAGCATGTCATGTTTCTTCTTACTGATAGAAAATAGAAGTCAGCTGCCATAGTGTTTAACAAAGCAACACTTGTCAATGATTTACTCTTGAGTTAAGCATGGTTTTATTTTATATAAACATGGGTTCTTATTAGTGCCTCAACTTTATCCCATCTTCTCTTTTCCAGGCATATTATAGGATATATTCACATGTATGCATGCACGGTCTTTCAGATTTCTCTAATAAGCAATGCTAGCTGATATTATCTAGTTGCCTAGATGCCATGTTAAGTCTACTTTGCTGCAGCTAGAGCTTTGAAACTGCTCTCCTAGTGAGATGATACTATTTGGAAAACAAGTTGCCTTCCAGATGCTGAAGGGAATAGGAATTGTTGGCTTGTTTGGTACTGGTTGTCCTGATGCAGTATCATACAGACCCTGTAACTGATTAAAGTGTGTCAGAAATACATCAATGCTTGCAAACGTGGCTTGGCTTGTATCTGAGTCCATGTGAACTCTAAGGCCTGATTCTGGGAAAATTCCTCAGCTCTGTAAGCTGCTTTTGAAGTCTATTTACTATGCTGAAATATACTCTTGACTTTTGGGATACTGCATTATATTTGTGTGTCTGATCCTGATCCACAGTTATGGAGGCACTGCTGACATGGTCTGTCATCTGAGGACTTGGATCATGGTAGCTAGTCACACTTTCAGCTCAGCAGGCTCTTGAATTAATTGCCTGTATATGCCAAAATACTGATCAAATCTATTTAAATGGTTTGTGTTGGCTTATACTGTGAATATGAGCCAGTGGAAACTGACAATGTATGAAGCAGAATAGACCTGGGCATGGAAGTAGCTGCTGTAATCCCGTGTCTCTTAGCACTCTGCACTAGCTAACTTCAACGAACAAAGTTTTCGGATCAGGTTGCTCAAACAGATGCTCCCTTTGAATGCTGAAGAGGTCTATTTCTGGAAATTGAAGTGGGAGGTGTCAGGGTGGGGAGAAGCAAAATGGCAATCAAAATTCCCATACATTATCCTAAAGGCTGATTTCCCATGTCTGGCTGAGAAGTAAATGCTTTCTAGACCCAGGAGACTCAGCATTCTCCAAACCAGAATGATTTATTTTTAATTCAGAGAGTTCCCTGGAACTCTTAAACCAAAAGAACAATGACAGTTTTATTATACAGCCTAGAAATAACTGCAGTGAACTTTGGGCAGTGCTGAGGTTGAAAATCCTGGTGTGCTGAAGGAAGGGAGTACAGGTTCCCCTGGTAGTTGGGTGTCTGCACCACCTGTGAGCCCAGACCAGCTGAAGGACAGGTGAGGTGCTGGAGCACGACCCAGGGGCAAGTTTTCATTCTGGGTGAAATTCTGCATTAAAACATCTTGGGATTTTTCATTCAACTTTTTTTTTTTTTTCAACCAGCTACGTCAGCCTTCCTTCAATTCTTTGGCTTAAATAATGGCATCCCACTAAGGTTATGTGCTGAGTTTATTCTTTTTCATTTGGACCGTTGGATACTTGATGTCTCCATTAAGAAACATGTAGGTCTGGGAGATACTCCAATTATTTCTTTACAGTATTCTTAAAGTGCTTAATTCTGGTCAGACAACCTCATTCTGGCACTCCTGATTAGCTACAAAATCTTTGCACTTTGCTTTTGTTCCCATGCTGGACTGAGGTTTTTGTTGGAAATGCTCTGGTTTTAGCATATGTTCTTGTTTTTCCTGATAAACATGTATGTCTGTTGGCCCACATTTAGAAGAGATGGGAAGGGCTAAATTAATTCCTTGTGTCATTCCAGTGTAGTCAATGGACTGACCACAAGAATCAGACTGGATCTAAGATTTATACTGGGCTTACCACAAGTCTTACCAATTTTTATTGATACATTACTTAGCTGTATGTATGGTGCAATTGGTGAATCACAGAATGTTAGGGGTTGGAAGGGACCTAGAAGATCATCTAGTCCAACCCCCCTGCCAGAGCAGAATCACCTAGACCAAGTCACCCAGGAACAGATCCAGGCAGCTCTTAAGTGTCTCCAGAGATGGAGACTCCACAACCTCTCTGGGGAGCTTGTTCCAGAGCTCTGGCACCCCCACTGTGAAAGTTTTTCCTTGTGTTTCCCCTAAACGTCTTGTGCTTCAACTTGCACCCATTGCCTCTTGTCCTGTCACTGGATGACATTGAGAAGAGTCTGACTCCATCCTCCCTACCCTCGCCTTTAACATATTTATAGCCATTGATGAGGTCCCCCCTCAGTCTCCTCTTCTCCAGGCTTAAGAGCCCCAGCTCTCTCAGCCTCTCGTCATAAGGGAGATGCTTCACTCTCTTAATCATCTTGGTAGTCCTGTGCTGGACTCTCTCCAGTAAATCTCTGTCTTTTCTGAATTGGGGTGCCCAAAACTGGACACAGTACTCAAGATGTCTTTGATATGCCAGAAAATGTAATTTCAACACAAAACCAACTAATGGTAGAGGAGCAATGCAGAGGTGATAACTCCTTCACCAAACAGAAATATTGATGGTTCTGGGTGCTGATAGGACAGAAATGGCTGACCTTTGCTTCAGACATGGTTATTTGGCTCATGGAAGATGAGGAGGCTCTGCTGCACTGGAGACATGTTTTATGAAAATGCAGCGAAATCATCTGTGGAGACCTCAGCAAGGGTTGGCGTTGTGGGCTGTGGAACTGACAGGAGAGCCTGCACCACAGCACAGAGCCCATCAGTCTGTGGCACCTTCAACTTCTCTGATGCACTGAGCTGAAGCTTCTTCAGCTGCTGGTGAAATGGTGCTCCTGAGTGTGTTTGCTAATCCCAGATTCAGGGTTGGAATTTCAATTTTTCTTTCAGCCCTTGATTGTATGTTTGCTTCCCTTGCTGTTGGTCTGTTACTCCTGAATGTGCAGGCTGGCTCTGCCATGGGACTGAGAGTGCTGAGTACTGAGAGAAAGAAGTAAAATATTCCATATTTTGAATATGTAAAAGTTGCACAGACAGAGCTGGCTTCTACATGAAAGAGTCAAATGCCAAACTGTTTTGTTTCAATTTGAGCAGCAGAAGCTTTGATCTAGAGGAGATGACTCGGTCAGTAGCAAGGAACAATTCTTTCTAGCGAGTTCAGCGGAAGATTTAGGCTGATGGCTTTGACACGTCAGTCATAGTGTATATTATGTGAAAATGAAAACCATAACATCTGAAACCAAGTGTGGAGGCTTTTCTGAAATGAGAAAAATTACTTCTGGGGTTGGTTGCCAAGAGTTTTCCTGAAGCCAGAAAGGGCTGGGGAGGGGCAGGAGGTGGGGGAAGATAATTCCTATTGAGATGGGAATAATGAGCAACGTGGACAAACCAGAAAGGAGACAGACTTCCTGCAGCACATTCCAAGCCAGAGGTGGGGGCAGGGTGAAAAATGAGATCTCCTGGGCCCCAGGTCAAGCTTCATAATCCATATGTGCTGCCTTCTCTTCGCCCTGACTCGTGTCCCCTTTGTCACTGCACACAGCACTCTGGATGAGAAGCTGGAGGAGCCTCCCTCAGTCACAGGGTCAGCTCCAGTTGCATGGAGCAGGGATGGCCAGCTTCTTGCTACTGAGCTGCTTTTATCTGGAGCCAGGTGTCCAGAGCAAGCTCAGTGCAGCTGTGCTTTGTGGCACTGCAGCTGACGGAATAAACACAGCTGGAGCCAGCCCAGGGCTCTGTGCCTGCCCAGCACACATGGATAGAGGCAGCTGTGCCATTTGGTTGGCCTGCTGCGTGGCCAGGATCCTGGGGATGTGGCGAAACGCGTCTGGCTCAACACAGCAGGCTGTTGGCAATTCCTTCTACAGAAGGAGTGTCACTGGAGTTCATTATTTCTGCAGTTTTATTCTACATCCAACTTTTTGTTCTGTGCTGCTGTCCTCTATAGGCTACGAATGAATGGGTATCTACCTGGAGAGGGCATCAGGACATTTCTTCATTCATTTTGGTGAAATATTTTTGGTGAATTCATTTTGCATACCATAGTTGATGCAGACTTTGGCACAGTTGCCTTGTGAAGTATCCTCCTATCTAACAGTTTATTCCTGCTGAGGAGGATGGCTCAACCCTCAGCCTTACAATCTCACCTGTCAAAGGGAGCAGGAGCAGTGTGCTGGGAAGGGGGAACAGTCTGTTGGGTAGCAAAGCTCTGTCAAGTGGTTCACTTAGGATGTCAAGGCTGTGCAGGTCCTTCAGAGATGCTTAGCAGAAGGGACTTACCTGGTCTGTGTACATTGCTCTGGTCATGGAATTTGTTACAAAATAGTCTGATTTGGTGGCCCAAGCTATGTAGGTGATGAAATTAGGGAAAATATCCTTTGGTATGTGGAATATTCCCAATAAGGTGACCTGCTTTAGTTCTCTTGGGGTTTATCCCATGGTCTGGGAGGCCATATTGCTCTTATGGCTGGTGCTGTGATGTGAGAACTGAAGAAAGTGTCTGTACTAGAGGATGCACTGAGGACGCAGCTCCTTGCATGGCATGGGGTCACCAAATCAAAACTGTCCTGTCTCTCACAGAAGTCACAGCCAAACTGTGCTCAACAAGCAGCTGCTGTCCTCCTGTAACATCACCGTGCGATTGGTCAGGCTTGTGCAAGTGTGAGTGCAGATATTGTGCTTGGAGATAGTTCAGAAGCTCATAGCTTGCAAATAAAGCGGAGAGAGTGTGGTTGGAGGGAAGCAAGGGCCTCACCAGGCGCTGAGCTGGCCTGCAGGTGGGCAGCAGAGACTACTCACACTGTGGCTGGCTGCAGCTGGTGGCAAGGTGTCCAGAGCAACTCTGCTGGTCTGTGGCAGGGTGTGGAGCAGGGATTGTGACCCTTGCTTGAGGAAGAAGGAATAAGGTCACAGGTGCTTTCACGCTGGGTGTATGTGGAAGGGACAAGGCACCTGCTGTCTGTTCTACAGCAAAGAGGGCTGAGAGCTCCCAGATGTCACCAGATCCCTCTCTTCCTCTTCCAACTTCCTTTTCTACATACTATTATTATGATTTGTTTTTGATGCATTTCCAGGAACTACCACTATTTTCAAAGTCCTGCAGAGGCAGAGGGAGATTCTTTCTATGAAAGCTTAAGGAGCAGATGGTCACACTTTTTTTTTTCCCTTTAAATAGTCTTACTGTTGCAGTGGCTTCTGACACAGAGAAGGCTTCTTCAGCCCAAGAATCCTTCTCTTAGATCATCTCTCTCCCCTAAATCCTGAATCACTTTAATAGAATATTTTGAATATATTTTTAATGATGTTTTACTGTTTGATTCCAAAGGGACTTTGAGAATTCTCCACCCCAGCCTCCTGCTCAGAGCAGAGCTAGCACTGAACTCGGACCAGGTTGCCTGGGGATTTATCTTGTCAGGTCTTGAAAACTTCAGAGCATGAAATTGCTGCAATAAATTTTCATGGAGAATTTTTTTTTTTTCTGTGTATCCACTTGGCACCTCCCAGCTTCCATTTATGTCCAGTTTCTGTTCTCCAACCATGCACCTCTCTGGAGAGCTGGGTTGTCTTATTAGTGCTCTTGTAGGCTCTTAGCCCCAAGGACCCCCTGCAGGCTGTGCAGGCCATGCTCAGCTGCCATTTGTGTTCTCCTGCTTCATCTCAACCCCTTAATGCCAGGGGATGATGCTGCTCATGTAGCTGTAGGTGCTGTAGCCTTTCCTACAGCTTCTTCCAGTTACTTATCAGGGCAGCTTGTTTGCAGGAACACAAAGGGGGTTGTGTTTGATGGTGTCAGTGGAGATTAAATGTAGAACATCTACCTAGAAACTTAAATGTCATAACGGTTATTAACTACTCTTAATGTTTGTTGTAACAAAATATAATTTCAGTCCAAAATTGGTGGCAATCACCAAAGCTATAGGTATGTCTAATGCTGCAGTGGTGTCATGTCTGTTTTCAGTGGAAGAAAATTGATGTGATAAATGTCAAAACAAGTCTGTAGAAATTTCTGCTTGCAGCAAAGACTGTAATTTTTAAGTATTGGATGAAGAGATAATAAATAATAAATCCATCAGGGAACAAGGAAATCATGTAGCAACTGCAAAAGATCCAGACATATGGAAAATTCAATTCTATGGAGAATTAAGTCACTATTATGTAATAAAGATCAATGGAAATGAGCTGATGTCAGTATTGGACTGGCTTAATGCATGGATGGAAAATTGTGTCCTCTCAGGGAGACCTGTTCATAGGAGTGGAAGCTCCACACATGTTGTGTTTCCATTAACTGTTGGGCTTTATTACCTAGGAGGGCCCTCATCCAAACCCAGCAGAAATAAAGAGGGTTTCTGCTAACTTCAAACTGATCTGGGGTCTGAATCCACAAGATGGCAAACAGAGCCTGTGATGAGCATCTACCGTGTACTGGTTGGTTGGGGTGAAACTTATCCCTTGCTTGCCATCTCTTGGAGCCTTTTTCACTAGAGGTTACATTCCTATCCCTCCAGGTAGGGCTAGGGTGGCCCACTAGCTTTGGAAAGTCCCTGCCCAGGTAAGGATTTCCTTCCTGAACACCCAGCTGTGGACTGAGAAGGGCTGTATCTGGCACCAGGAAGAAGGAGCAGTCTGCCTTTGGCCATCTCGGGCAGTGATGGTTATTGGGCACCTCTGCCTTGAGAGTCCAGCCAAGCACCCTCGCTGCTGATTTGAGCCAGAAGGATGTTTTTGGGGTGTGGTAGTTTGGGGTTTTGATTGGGTGTGTTCTGTTTGGTTTGGTTTTGTTGTTTTGGTTTTTTTCCTGTTTTGTAATTGATGGTGAGGGGGAAACAGCATGTAAATGATTTAGAGAGAAGTTAATGCTCTAGATACCTTGGACATTGAGAATATCAATGAATTGAATATCTCAATGTTGTGGAGTGTTACTGTGTAAGAAAGCATGCCTCTGAATCAACAAAACAAGGGAAAATGTCAGCTGTTAAATGTTAGTGGATGGAGCATGAAGTGAGTGTGTGGGTGGTTTTGAATTAATAGAGGTGCCTGAGATGAGGAGAGAGTAATGAAAGAAAAGGAGATGGGATATTCTTACCTTCAGTAGTTTCCAGTCCAGTGAAACCCTGGGGGAGTCGGCAAAGGGAGTGTGAGGTTTCTAAGGGTGTCATCACAGGAGAGGGCCTGAGTTGTAAAACACCTCACAGTTGCTGGAAGGGGGGAGCTGCCATGTGTGCACTTAGCCCTTCCCCTAGCCAGGTGTTTCTGCTGCTTGCTTTGTGCTGCTCAACAGTCAACCCAGCCTCTGAGCCAATGCACTTGCTCAGCCTAGCAGGCAAAAAAGAAAATAAATAAAATATATAAAACAAACAACAAACCAATCAAACCACCCAACTCTTTTGTTGTTGCATATGTTTTTCTACTGAATTAGGGTTCATATGTCTTAATGCAGGGTGCAGTGGATCCTATTCTGAGTGCAAAGGAGGGCTGGAGATGTTGAGAAAGACAGACAGTGTTAAAAAAGAGGAGCAGAGAAGTCAAGTTCCTCCTCTGGATGGCTTCTGGGTCCCTGAAATAACCTTGATAATTCCAAATGTGAACTCATGAAAAGGGTTGGAGGAGGCTATAACATAAAGAGAGCAAACAGACTGCAGTTGCTTGGACATTTCTAATTTTCTGTGACTCCTGTTCAGCTTATCTCAAGAAACATTTTCTGTGCAATGGAATAATACTACTTAAAATGGTGTTAGAGAGGTGAAGAAACCCTTGGCTTTGTGAGCAATGTTAAAGTGATTGCATCTACTTCCTGCAACTATGGAGATCCAGTGAAAATTGGCCCATGTCTTTCCTGAGAAACAGCTGTAAAGAAATTTGGGAGGAAAAATATTTTATTCCTCACATTGTGGTGGATTTGAAGCTCACCAGCTGGCTGAGAAACCTGCCAAGGCTCCACGCTGTTGTGGAAATGTACAGTAACCGGGCATAAGTAGCTCTAAGCCCTTTTTGGACTTAAGTGTGAAAATGTCTTGGTGCTGAGAAGCTGTTGAATGTGTCTTTCAAATAAAAAAACAAATCAGAAGGGAATTGCTCTGTTTTTGCCAACAAATAAACTCATTATGAGGAATTTACTGTCCACATTTCCACACCACCTCTTGGGCTATGCCTGTTGGCTGGAGCTATTCAAGCCCTCCAAGGCCCCCATGCTGTTAATGTCTATTTTTCAAATACAGTATTCAACCTAAAATCCTGGTTCTTAAATTGGATTCTCTTTTTTAACTATTTGCACTTATAATTTGTGTCATTTCTTACTGAGGACCATATTCTGACTATACTGAGGAAAATCTCCCACTGGCTTCAACGACATTAGACTTTATCCCTAGCAGGCTGAATTGAAAAAGGAGAGATTATTTCTGTCAAAGTGACTACTCCAGCAAATGAGATTTCTGTCAGTGTTTTGTTTTGGTTTTTCTTTTTACAATGAGTGAACTGTTTTGATTTGCTTTTCTCAACTGCTTCCCCACCCACAACATGGAGAAAAGTTTCCATGAAGTATTTAGGATGACTGCTGTAAAGCAAGTATTTTTTGCTGTAAATTGAAAAGAATTATGTTTGTCCCAGTCTTAAGCCTGTCTCTGGATGGAAAACTGAATGCTTTCTGACTTAAGGCTGTGCTTGGCAACAGAGACAGAGTTGCTTACCCCAAATGCATGCCTTTGTTGACATGTTATAGTCCAAGTGAGTGAGCTGGGAATGGGGGCTCAAGGATAAAATGGTGATGGTTTGTGCTATACCTAAAGACCAGTTACCAGCAGAGTTTCCCAGGGATTTGTCCTGGGGTTTATCTGTGATGTGGTGGAAGAGATGGATGAACCTCATTGAAGATGGGATAGTTATGACCCAACACTTATCCATCATAAATACATGATAGCCATATGATGAGGCAGCTGCCTTCAGGGTTTGTGGGGAGGTCCCTTCTCTGCAGGGGATGGTTGAAGGCTGTGTAAGCTGTATTTAGCCACTTTGTGAGAATTCTGGGTATGTATCCTAGCTGGCCTAAGTTCCTCTTACTAGGGCCAGGAACTACCTGTGTGTGTCTCTTGTAGTGGGACAAAGATTGCAGGTGCTGCAAGTATAGTAAGGGATCTACAGGTAGACTTCCTCCCTCTGGTTGGAATAGGTCAGTCTCCTTGTAACAACCCTGATTATTAGTGAAGCTCCAATCAAGGTTTCTTTAATGTAGAGTGAATTGTTCTCCTGGGATAAAGTTCAGGCTGTAAAAGGCCAGAGCTTCTTTGGATCTCACCCAAGACTTTAACAAAGCATGAACCTATTTATATGACTTTTTTTTTTTGTATACTCTATACAACATTTCTGAACAAGATGTTCTTCTAACCCTAGGAAAAGAAAGGCCAAGAGAAAGTGTGATGCACTAGTGGGAGGCATTCAGATGCTGCCAAAATGGTGTGATGTAACTTGATAGAGTGCCAATGTTTCAGCTGTAAACTGAAGGCAGGTGAATACTGATTCAAATGAGCCCACACAATAATATCTGTACTGCATCTGTTGTTTGGTTTAAGGTAGCATCTAGACATGCAGGTGAGGGAACCACATTCTGTCTTGTCTAGTGTTAGGAGTATTCTTATCTCTGTTTTAATCCCAAAACAGAAACGCAAACAACCTGCAGGTATGCAGTGTTGCTCACTCTAAATAACTATAAAAAGAACCCCAAACACACCTTATTACTTCTGTTTATTTTTTGATAAGCAGACAGCATGGGAAAATGTTGGCTTATTTTTTTACACCCTATCATCCTACGGTCTTGATATGTGTAAAATTGATAACTGGCTTGGTGCTGAAAGAAGTGGATGCTATTATCTTGACTGTATTAAGGCTTTCAACAGTCTCCTGTATTATCCTCATAGGAAACCTGATGTAGCAAGCTAGAGAAGTGGACCATGAGGTGAGGTGAAAATTCCCTAAACTTCCATGCTTGATGGGTGACACACTATCCAGATGGAGGTCAGTCACTAGTGGCATGCCCCTGGCTTGAGACTGGGGCAAATATTAGTCAACATCTTCATTCATTACTTATCTGAGGGGGCAGAGCATGTCTTCAGCTGTTTTGTAGATACTATAAAACTGTAAGGAGTGGTTGATAGATTAGGTAGTTGTGCTGCTGTTAAGAAGGGCCTCACCAGCCTGAAGGAATGAGCCAGGGATCTTCTGAAGTTCAAGAAAGGCAGTCTGGCCCCTGGGTAAGAATAACCACAGGTACCTGTATGTTCTGGAGCTGCTGGAAAGCAGCTTTGCTAGAAGAAGCACTTGTGTGTCCTGGTGGACACCAAGTTGAATGTGGGCCAGAAATGTGCCCTTGTGGCAAGAGGCCAGCAGCCTCCAGGGCTGCATTAGGCAGAGTGTTGTCAGCAAGTCAGAAGGGGTGGTTTGTTTTTTCTTTTTCTCCCTGGTGAATCACATGAGGAGTACTGGCTCCAATGCTGGCATCTCCAGTACAAGAGAGATTGAAATATACTGCTTCAGGAAAGGGCCATGGAGATGAAGAGATTGGAGCATCTGTCAAAGGAGTGAAGGCTGAGAGAGCTGGAACTTTTCAGCCTGGAGAAGGGTCAGTTCAGGGGGATCCCAGCCATTAATATAAATGCCCAGTGAAGGAGGGGGTGAAAGATGGCAGCCTTTTCTTAATGATATCTGGTGAGAGGACAAGAGGCAATGGATATAAACTGGAATACAGGAAAAATTCTATTTTAATGTAAGAAATAACTTTTCCTCTGTGAGGACTGTCAGAAACTGGAACAGGTTGCTCTGAGTAATGTGCTACAGCAAACCCTGATCCAGGCTTGGATTAGACAGTCTCCAGAGGTGCCTGCCCATCTCACCCATGGGAGCAGTGAAATCTCTTGTTTGTCAGCACAGTGTGCAGTGCTTCTGGAGGAACTACTGTGATCAGTGAGGAATCTGGGATGGAGCGTGTATTACTCCAGCCCTAGCAGATGCTTGTGCTACATACACCCTTAGTAACAAGAGGAGGAACTTCTAAACAGAAGAGTATGTAAGCCATCCTATGATACTCCTCCATAGAGGCACAGTCAGTATTGGTCAATGGAGTTTCAGCTTTCTGGAGCAGAAGTTCTGCTCCCTTGACACAGCTTCATGGATGAACACCCATCCCTTTGCACTGGATCTACTTTTGGCATGCTCCATGTTTCTGTGAATTTGTGGCTTTTAAGCTGTTCTAAAGATAAAAATCTCCAGTGTTGAGAGTGTACTGTCAGGGCTGGAAAAAGAGGCTTTTCTGTGCTAATGGATTTGCTGCCTCTCTGATTTCCTCGAGGCATTGCTAAATGTGTCATGCAGAAAGGTGGTTTCATCAGCAGGTCTGTTTGACTGGAGGGAAAATGCTCTCTATTTTATTTATATTTGGTTGGCTCAACATGAAGTCTCTCTTGGCAGGTCAGTGGCTTCCCAGGCACTTACAAGTGGCTATTTTCTGTTTCTTTGCTGTAAGGGAAAGGTGAGCTCCCAGCCTTGGCTGGCCATAGCTGATGTGGGCAGAACTGCTGGGCAGGTTGTCCTTCAGCCCAGCCAAACGTGGTGTTTGTTGTGTCAATTCTGCTTGGCTGCCCTCTGGTTTTAGAGGTTCGGAGAAGTCTCTAGGATGTTCCCCTACAGAGGATCTGGTACACTGGGTCTGCTAAACGTATGGGAGTTCAGCTGGGCAGGAGGGACTTCTAGTGCAAAGGCACATCTGTTACTCCTTGAGTGTGACTGCTGTCAACGTTTCCATCCATCTAGCAGAGCAGTTCTTAGCCAAAGGCTTGGTAATATCTGATTTTTCAGGAGGGGAGGGAAAATGAGTAAGTCTTCAGGATAATTGATTCTTTTTTCCTAATTGAAGAGATTAATTTTGTCCTAAATTATAGTATTTTGAGTTGATGTCTCTGACACCCCCAGCTGCTAAATGGCTTGGTTGGGCAGGATCCCATGTGTTTACTGTAGCTTTGTGCAGGATACACCTTGCAAGGGACCTTGCACAGCCTCTCGCAGAGGATGCCTCACTGCTCTTGTGCTTGGCTTCTCTTCTCCAGTGGGAGTGTTCCCTGTTGGGAGAGTGTGAGACTGCCCAGCAAAACAAATGGCATTGTTTTCACATGGTGAAACCACTCCCTCCACCTTCCCCTGCACCCCTGCCTGTGTCCCGGCTGTAAATCCTGAGGGGAAGCAGCGGGCTGAGTCATCTGGTGCTGTGTGTGTAGTTACAAAACAGAAAGGCTGGAATGCTGCAGAGGCTGGGAGGAGAAACCAAGGCACAAAAGGTCTTGGCCAGAGGTGGTGGGTTCCCTACACGCTCCTTTCCTGTCCTCAGTCTTGGTTGCTGATCCAGAGCACCAGATTGCAGCTGTGAGGCAGGTAGGAGGAAGGAGAGAGCTCAAGCCATTAGATGAGGCATTAAACTAAATTTGCTTGCCTTTTCCTTCAAAAGCCTCACACGTGAGCTCAGGACAGGGACAAGAAGCATAGCAAAAGGTTTTCACACAGAAGGGCTTTGAAGATTGGTGATGCTTGCAGGAAGGCTAAGAGGGCTTGTTGTGCTTGCCAAGGTGATGGGGAGGCTGCCTGTGCAGCTCTGGCCACTTCAGCCTCTTTACATTGGCTGCAGCCTGCAACAACAGAACAAGAGTGAGAGGGAGCACCAGGGCTGCTGCCAGGGCCTCTTGGAGTGGGGTAGCCAGCTATGGTGGGGGTGCAGCCTGTGCTGTGACACAGAGGGGCTGAGCCCAGCTTGCTCCTGCATTCTTGGGGTTAGATGTGTGTTTTGCAGCCTCCCCACATTTCCTCCCATCGTTTTTCCTCCAGGAATAACAAAATCAGAACAGGGAGGTTGGGATTGCTCTGATGGGTCTCTCCTTCCACCTCCTCTAGCAGCTGATCTCCTCTTAATGAGCAAAGCTGCCCAGGGATGCCATTTACCCAGAAGGGCAGCTCTCCCTGCACAGTTATATTGATTTCTTGTGGAAGTGGCACGTCCAGCCTTGGCTTGCGAGTGCTGTTATCTCTGTCTGCGCTTCCCCCTCTCTGGATGGGTCAGGGTGAAACAGCTTGTGGTCCCGATACTGTTTATGAAGTGAAGTGGAGAGAGATTGCTCCTTTCCTTGCTATATAGCCCATCCAGTTTGCTGCTGGAGCAAATAAGCAGGAAATAGGAAGTGAATAAAGGAAAAAAGCTCTTTTGCATGCTGTGAGGGTGAGCTGTGGGATGCTGCTCAGCCAGAGTCCCTGCTGTTAGGCTGGCTGTTAAAAAGGGTTGCTAACTGGATGTAACCCAAATCGGCCAGACCTCAGAACATTTAAGTGTCTGCATCGTGCCTTCTGGCAAGGCAAAAATCAATCCACACACTTGCAATAAAGGCAAAGCAAGTATATTGTGGGCACCTTGGGCTGGTGGGGGTTGTACAGCAGCTGATGTGGGGCAGTGTGACCTTGCAGGCAACACCTGGAAAACCTGTGCACCTCTGAAGTGTCCTGGCAGTACCTCAGCGAAGACTCACTGTCCTGTCTTGTCAGGGTTATGTGCCATGCCAAGGCTTCAAAATGCAGACCTGAGACCTATGGACTTTTCCACAGGCAGGCTTCTGCTGCTGCATTGGATCTGCTCCACCATGGAGTACCAGGTATCAATTTGGGCTTGCTGACCCAATGGCTTCCACCACTTCTGCATCCCTTTGGCACCTTGTGGTCCTGGTCTGGGATTTGAGGCGAGGGGAATTTCTGCTTGTTTTTTTAAGAATGTTTTATTCATTTACTTGTAATCACATACAGTTCTCATTATTGCTCAGGCTGAGGCTTTCAGCTATCTTGAAATGAAAAGAAAATACATGTTTGTCTTCCAGCACCTTGGGAGCCAAGGGAAGCTTTAGACAGAGCCAAGATGTAACGTGGCAGTGCAAACACCAATATCCAGTGTTCCCCTAGATTTGTAATTAAAATCCAATGATTTTCCCAAGGTTACCAGGACACTAGCCTACAGGAACCAGTTGTCTGGCTACCATAACACTAAACCTGTTCTTATGGAAATTTGATTGCTGTTTGGTTTTGTGCTGATAGAAGTTGGGGGGGAGGTTGGTTTGGGGATTTTTTGGGGGGTGTTTGGGATTTTTTGTGTGCGTTTTTGGGTGTTGGGGTTTGTTATTTTGTTTGCTTTTTTTGTGGTGATTTTTTGTTGTTTGGGTTTTTTTGGTTTTGTTTTGTTTTGTTTTTGTTTTACAAGAGAACTGCTCCATATCTCCCTTCTTCCTGATGCAGCCAGGATCTCAGCACAATTTCCCAGTACTACCATAAGGGCCAGGAAGCCAGGATCTCAGCACAATTTCCCAGTACTGCAGCATCCCATAAGGCCATGGGCAGTGCCATGCACTCTGCAGGGTTGTCATGAGAAGCAGCCCTTTTCCCAGGGGTCCGTCAGTCCTGATACCATCATGGAGGTGAAGGGAGCCAGTTCAGCTCCACCAGCTTCTGCAGGGGTTGCACTGGGGCTGCTGTTCCTGACATTTTTTTCTTATGGTATTTTTGTCAGAGGAATGCACCTCCTGACCCGCTGCTTGCAGCGCTGCCTGGGAGAGCAGAGTGCCAGGAAGGGGGCTCCCAGCTCCATGCTCCTGCCACTTGCCAAGCTGCTGCTATTTTGGGAATAACTGGGTGTTTCCAAGTCCCCTGCGTGCACACTGTGTTTGTCTTCTTGCCTTTGTTAATACTACTTGGACAATAATGAGGGCTTGCAAACCAGACATGATTTATGGTCTATTTTTTTTATTAGGTAAGCAAGAGACAAAATGCATCCTGCTTACCCACCACCTCACCCCTTTTTGAGGAAGGAGTGCCTGTTTGAGTGGGAAGCATACAGGGAGGGCTCTTATGGCACAGGTACCAGCCTTTTTTTCACCTGGTTTCATGCTCCCAGGCTACACCCTGTGTAGAGGTGGGGAAAAAAAAAAAGATATTTTGTCCTATTGAAAATTTGGGTCCTGGAAGGTGAAATGTCTTAAGAACAAGAACAGTGTTTACATCTTGGGAGCCCGGTAATCTGGAATGCTTTGGGAAGTTTCAAAGTGCTGGTCGGGAAGGTGCAGACATGCTCCTGCCTGCTTTACTGCTGAGACATCCCTCACTGTGCCTGAGCATGGGCTCAGATCCTGTCACAGACTTGCTTAGAAGTGCGTTGTGTGTGCAGGGATGTGCCATGAAGGGATGGAGCTACCTGCTCCACTTCTTTAGATGAACCAGGGCCAGAAATGGGCCAGTCACACCAATATGGTGTTTTGTAAACATCTGCCCTTCTGAGGTACTGGAAGATGGGATTATTGGTCATGGACTAAGGGAAATAGATGAATTTAGCACAGATTTCAGATCACCCACCTAATGTACTTGGTATGTGCACTGGCTAGAGGGTATATCTTAACTGCTGTCCTGAGTAGGGATAGCCATGGAGGATGGCTCCCTTAGGGAGCCCCTGCTCTAAGTCCTCGCTTTGCTGTGTGACTGCAGCAGTGAGTTCCAAGCTTGTTTTTATCTCTTCAGGATGCCCATGAAAAGTTGCTGGTTTTTTTTCAGCACAGTTCCAGCCTAAAATCCTTCTGGAAACCAGATGTGTCAGCTCCGTGAGACATCCTGCCTAAATATTTTCAAACAGAAGGTTGGGTTTGTCTTGTGACTTTGTGTTTGGGAGTTCTGTTTTTCAGCATTGGCTTTTAGTCTTGTTGCTCTCTGCAACGAGGATGGATCTGGATCTGACTTTCAGCAGTCAGACCAGGAGCAGCTCATACTGTGTTGGGTGGTATGAAGGGGTTTGAAGCAGACCCCTTGTCCAAAGGGGTCTTCTGAAAGGTGACTGAGAATGCAGCAGCTGTTTCCTAATCCAAATATACCAGAAACTGCTGGGTCTCATCCCAGGAGTGTGTGCTTGCTGGAATGGCAGGCAGCAGCAGCAGAAGGGAAGGAAAGCAGGCAAGTTGGGACATCGGAGGGGGTTTTCCTCCTCCTGTAGTAAGAAGGAAACCTTGGGAGTGCTTCTTTGTAGCTGTTTGTAATTTCTCAGCCTGGCTGTGACGTGCAGGAAGAGGTTGGTTTGGGGGCTCCTGGGTGCAGCTCTGGGTGGGGGCCCTTGCTGTGCACCAAAGCAGATTTCTCTGTGGGATGCTGCAGCAGGATGCAGGTTGGTGTAGCCAATGCTGACCTGTCTGCTGGAGGAGAGACCACTGTCTATGGGAGAGGAGCTTAAAATATTTCCAAGCTTCTCTTGCTGGGAGAGTAAGGGATTACTGGTAATGCAGCTGGACTTCATAGACCAAATTTATTGGTAATTCCCATCTGCTTTTGGCTTTTGGGCTAGTGCAAAAGAGCCATAAACTTAGTCAGCTAGTGCAGTTGACCAGGAACTGTAAGTTCTTTGTAGCACTGCTCTGGGATGAAGTTGTTGGAGCTGCTGTGATTAATCTGGCCCAGGTGAGCTCTACTGGCATTAAAAAGTCTTGACTGTGGTATCATTTTGCATTTATAGCGAGTAGAAGACAAGTGGGTTTTCCTGATGGACTTTTTTCCTTTTTCTGTTTCCCTCTCCAGAAAATCCCAACCCATCAGGAGCTTGCTTTCTTATTTTTAGCAAATGAAGCTGCACAGAAGTGTTCTTCATGAAAGTTCCTCAGGTTCTTACTGGTATTTCTGATCATCATCTTTGTGGTGATGGTACTGCCCAGGAAACCCAGGCCTGAGCCTCAGGAATTGTCTCTGTCTTGGGGGACTCCTACCCCAAATAAAAGTAGTAGCATGTATATGTAGGGGAATGGCTTAAATGTGAGAGCAGCTCCAGAGGAACTGGCATTTCATATGTGGAGGAGTTGTCTGTGATGCTGCACAATCTGAGCTTGGTTTTGGCCCTTGGGCCCTTCCATCCTCGAGGAGAGCCCTAGGAGCTCTGTGGGGTTATTGGCTATTAAAAGGGGGGTGAGTTCTCTCTGTTCTTAAAAATAAATAAAATCCCAAAGTTTGGACTTCCCATTGAGCATGGAATAGTTTGTGATTTCCCATTTCAATGAGAGACAGTTTGCATTTGTTTCATCTTTTCTCTGTTTTGGGATCCCCAGAGCTGGACATCTGGATCTGGTGCAAAGTGGGAATTTTCTGCACTATCTCTGAATCTGCAGGAGACAAGAGTTTCCTGATAAAAGGGCATCCTTCTCTGTGCTCAAATTAAAACTTTTTGATAGGCGTCACTGGGGCTGTATAGGTCTATACCAGATGAGGATAGCAAGTAGTATCTTTGCTTAAATAGCAAGGTACCTTTGTCAGTCTACCACTATGTCCTGAAATGTGGCACTTTAGTACCTTCTAGTGATGAGTTGTCCTGCTGCATTCATCCAAAGATTGTTCTGTTTCTCTCAAAACTGTGTCAGGAGTTTGTAAAAGAGGCCCTGTGAGACCTGTGAGGATAAGTGACATAGGGTGAAACCTATCATTCCTTTGACACTAGGGTGGGATCTACAAGCCCCAAGCAGATGGAATCCAACATGGCTTGAACTAAATACCGAGACCATTTTCAGTAAATACTTTGCATTGTGACATCCTGTGAGCTTCCCCAGAGTGTTACTGGAAGCCTCTTAAAGCTTGCCAAACTTCCAGCAGATTTTTTTTTCTTGTACACTTGACAGATAAGCAACTCAAGTGCTTTAAGTGCAGTGACCTACTGAGCTGAGAGTGCAGTGGTCTGGGAGGACCAGCTGAGCCAGGTGCTGCTCAAGCTCATTCCTCCAGTCTGACTCACCATCTCTCACCTGCACCCAGCAAGACAACACAAGCCTTGTTTGCCTTTGGAGGGCTGTTGACTCATTTTTGCTGTCTCTGTTGCTGTCTGAGTATGAGCCATTGAGGAAAAGATTCCCTAGTGTAAGGGAAAGTGTCAAGAAAACAGGCAATAATGCCTTTGGGTAGAGAAAAGTATGATGGGAATTAATGGCCCTGTTGGAACACTAGCTTTGACTTCTTTCCAAAGCAGCAAGTCTTTTGGCCTTGGATTTTACTGCAGACCTCTAGCTTTAGCTTTTGCTGTTCCAGAAGTGTTGAGACCTCCAGATGGAAGAGGCTAAATGTTGAGTTTGTTGTGAGGTGCTTTAGTTTGCTGAGGAAAACCAGAATGCATCTTTCCGCAGGTTTCAGCGGTGGTTTTGCTGTTGCGGCCTCACATTTGTTTGAATCACTAGTCCAAAGCCTCCTGTGGCATAGCAGAGATCTTAAAGCAGCAGAAATTTAGCAATGGTCCTTGGTGACTGGAAAGCACCGAGTTTTTTGCATCTTGTTTGTTCTCCACCTAACATCACACCTCTCCAGCTGGAGCACCTGTCAGGTTGCTCAGCAGCAGAGCAAACAGTGCTCATGGACCCTAGAAGTTTTTGAAGCCTTTGCTTCAAAAAAAAAAAAAAGTCTGATAAAGGGAGTTAAACTGTGCTATAAACAAAACCAGTTCTCTAAGAAATGTCTTGTCTCTGAGGGTTTTGCAGAAAACCTCTCCTGTTTGGGAATGATAAAAGGAAGACAGCTGTTAATAAGCTGAAAAGTGCAATAGGAGCGGGATGTATCTAGTTTCTGATAGTAGCATCTTTCTCGTGCTTTCAACACTTGCAAGGGTTTTCTTTTTAAAAAAGTTTTGACACCCTTTGGACCTGTAACAGATGTTCTGTTAACCCCTCACATCCACAAGGGGGAAGAGAAAGGGAGTAAGGGAGAGACACTTGGCAAATAGAAAAGGAAACTAGAACAGCTTTAATGAAAATAATAATAATGTAATATATACAAACACAGTACTGAACTCACACCCACTGTGATGGCAATTATTTCACTGTCACCACTGATGCTGTGGAGCAGGTACTGGTCAGAAAAGTCCCAGACTGGGCCCAGCAGCAGATGGGAGCTATGTCCTGGTACTGGATTCAGGAACACAGAGATCAGGATCGAAGGCAGAATGGACAGAGTCCTCCTCAGATGCCAGCCATTGAAGAAGTAAGGAAGAAACTGGAAGAAGAGTTGAGCAGACCAAGGCAAGAGCCTTATGATCCCTGAGCTTAATACCAAGTATGACATGTATAAGATGGAATCCCTTGTTGGTCAGTTTGGGGTCACCTGTCCAGTCTGCTCTTCCCCACAGGTGAGACCTTCTGCTTTTTGCACCCCTGCAATGTGGTCCACCAGACCCAGCAGTGGCCTTGGCTTGCACACTGGTTGTTAGTACTAACTCTAAACATGGGGTGTTTTCACTACCAGAAGCAGATGCTCCCTGCAAAAACATGCTGCTAATTTGAGACAGTGCAGTTAGAACTGGGCTGAAAAGTAGAATCACTGTACAGAATTATTTCTGTTCTCACTCAGGCTGGGACATCATGAAACTACATTTCAGATACAGACTAGGGAGCACTGTGAAGGCTAAAGAAACTTTTATGGCAGCATCTCATCCTTCTTATCCTAGTGTGCTTGCCTAATCTGTGTCCCTTTCAAATTCTAATGACTTCCTCAAGCACCACAAACACTCTGGCCTTGTCACTTCACCTTTTGAAGTTTGCTTCTTATAATGCAGCCTTGTCTGAAGTGCTCCTGCTGTCAGTCAGCTAACTAGTTCAAAACCCCTCTGCTTCAAAATCACTTAATTCCTTCTCGATTAAAAAAAGCACCTCTCCTGTTGCGGGCTGCTGACTCGTGAGAGGAAGGTACCATGCCTTGTGTCAGCCAGGAGAGGAAGATCCTGCAGAAACCTAAAATTTCAGCAGAAAATTTGGAAAGTGAGATGTCTGAGGTGGGATGTCAGAGGTCTATCTGCAATGAAGTGTGTAAAAAGAAAAACATCTTGGTGAAGCCAGAGTTTTGAGCTTCCTTTAGTGCTGGGTGTGTAACCTTGCTGAAGCTTAAGGGTGCTGGCCCATCACTACAGTTTTGTGCTTTGAGCTAAAAGGCTGCCTGGGATAAAGGGTGATATTGAAGACAGTGTGCTTCTGAAATATCTGTGAAGCATTTAACTGCACGGTAGCCTTTTCCAGGTTTGCAGGATCAATTTGGCACGTGTTGAAAAATCTGAGTCTGCAGTTTGGCCCAGATACCTAATCAAGCAGAGGCAGAGTTTGTGAGCACCATGCTGCCCCAAGACTCTTTCCAGGATCTGAGTGTGGTCTCTGTAGTGCTGTGTGTGAGCATGTGGCCTGTTCAGGGTGAGCTGGAGAGCTGCAGCACTGAGGGGCATGAGCTGTTGTGTGTATTTTGATTCACTGACTTTCTTCCTACTCCCTCCTTTATCCCACACTATATCCCCCTGCACCTAGCTAGGGGTAAACTTGCTGATCCTCACTCAGGTGCCTTGCCCTGCATTGGGTATTTCACTTGTCTTCTACTGCTCTGGTTTCTCTTCTGCATCTCTGAAACCATTTCCTGCACTTTCCTTGGCTCCCAAGAGGGGGAATTTGTAGAAGTGAGTTGGTATGTCCCATCTAGAAATTTCATTTTATTCAAAATGGAGGGGAAATTTAGATTGTATGTTTCCTGAATGCCATGGAGGAGCTGAGGAGTTTGGCTTGAACAGCTCTTGAGAGCTTGGCAGTTCTTGTACTGTGGTTTTCGGTCTGCATTTCATGCAGTGTGTGACCTGTTCTGCAGTTTACTCAGGAGGCTGGAACAGATGTCCCTGCTGAGAGCTGAGATGCAGCTAATTGCTGTTCCTATCTTTTCTATCTGGCTGCCAGGACAAGCACTTTTTCCCCTTGGGTATCTTCACACAAGTGTCAGGTGGCAGCAACTTTGGGTAGGCATCAATGTCCCAGCAGTGACATTGTGAGAGAAATTACTGCACTGGGATGTCTGCTGGACAGAAATCTTGTTTTTGGGGCAAACAAAAGTTTGTTTGTTAATCTTTTTAACCAGTCGCACAATGGTAAATAGAAGCTTTTTATTGGACCACAGAGAGATGCACTGTAGTTACATCCCAGTTGCTGTTTGAGGTGGGACTCTGGGTGAGAGCCTGGGCTTCTTCCTCTCTATAATGACATAAGTGGCTTCAGAGAAGATGAATTCAAATCCTTTCAGTCAGGGAAGGGATTTGAATCTACCTCCCCTCCTGGGAGGTAAGGGCAAGAGGGCAATTGCCTGGTGTTTTGGGGATCGAGCGTACTCCCAGTCCGTCCCCCCTCCCTTATTTTTTTGTTTTTCCTGAAACAAATGAGTAAAACAAAATTTGTTTACTTACACACACAAAAAGAAAAACAACAAAAGAAAAACAAACAACAAACCACCCAACACTTTCTCACTTTCAATTAAGTCTGTAGCAAATTATACCTAGCATTAAAAATGGGAAGTGCTTTCCTAGTAATTTGTCTGTCCTTCATCTGCCTGCTTCTTAGCCTGGGCAAGAAGATAATAAAACAAGTGAAACTGCATCAAACCACAACAGAAACAATCCTTGTGGTTATTTAACCCAAGAAGATTGAAAGACTCTGCAGCTTTGTGCTTCCTGGATGCTTTTGCTTCACTTTTGGGACTGGAGCTTAAGTGCAAAACAGGTGGAATGAAAGTCAAAAGGTTTGAGAAGACAATTGCAATGGCAGCCCATGACCCTCCCTAAGCAATAGAAGGAGTTTACTGCTCCCCTAAAGCAGGAGGCCAAGCAGCATCTCTGCTGCCTCTTTCTCTGGGCTGTCAGCAAGTGTGGCCAGTGGTTTTCAGCACCTTCTACTGGAGAACTGGGAGGCTGCTGGGTTGGCTGGTTGGCTTACCAGATCTCCAGCTGTTGTGAGGATGGGTGTCTATGCTTCTGAGGTCTAGAAAACTATCTGGAGGGTAGTTCTTCTCGCAAGATGCTAATCGTGTCCTTGACTGAATTGCTTCCAGCACTGGAGGCAGAGCCATAGACAAGCCAGGATGCACTTAGCCCTAAGTAAACAGAGTTCCTTCAAGTCACTACTTTCATTAAAAGCTATTAATTCATTAGTGCCAAATCTTAATTTTGTTATGTTCACCTTTAAGATGGAACAGATGGCAATGCGTTCTTGAGCGAGGGCAATGTGACCTGCCCTGCCTGCAGGGACCTGGGCATGAGCTGCTGATCCCAAACTACTGCCTGCTCCTGCTCCTCCCTGGGGCATGCAAGAGATCCTCAGTTACTGAAGATAAGTGTTCACTAGTATATAATACTGAGAAGAGAAATGATGGGCTGGGCAAACTATAGCCAGGCTACAAGGATGCCTCCAAAGTCTGTTAAGAGGGAGAAGAAAGAGTTGAATGTGAGTCTAGAAAAGTTCCAAGGAAGCTAAATATGCTGGAAGGGCTCAATCTCATTCATCAGCAGTTTCTTGTCACAGTTTTTCTGCTGTAATGGTAAATGAAAATAATGATCTAACTCTTAAATCTGTGATTGGATTAGTGATACCTTTGGCGTATTTATGTAATGGGTTTCAGAGATTTAGTTCAGGGTATTGTTCCCAGTCTGGATAACTGGCTCTCATTCATGTAAACAAAGTGCAAGACAGACAAAGTAAGAAAATCTTTTTTTATCCGGTAAATGGTTGTTTTGCTGCTTTGAGAGATGTCTTTCATTTCCCATGCCTCACAGTCGGGAGAAAAGGAAAAGTTTTCCAACTTGAATGGAAAAAAAAAAAGAACGGCCAGTCTTTGTCCTGCTTCTCTGCTGCCTCAGCCTCCCTGGGCTCCTGCAGGGCCCTGCTGGGGAGGAGGGCAGAGGTGTCATACAGTTTCTCATCCTGAGCTCTCTCTCTCCCTCCTGTGCACTTCTGACCTGCTGCTGTTGCTCAGTGGTGAAATTAAAGCCCAGGCTTCTCCTGTGACCCTAAGGGCAAAGTGAGATCTATGTCTCAGTTTTAGCAGCTCTTTCAGTGCTTTCCTCTGCCATATCTTGGAATGGATTCCTTCATGCAGTAAAGACAGGCCCATCACTGTAAATCAAACCAAGAGCTTGCCATTAGGTAGGTCACTGCAGAAGGTGCTTATCTCTGTAGGTAAACGTCCATGGTGTCTCTGGTCCTTACTCTGTGAGTCTGATCATCAGACCATGGATCTGTAGAGAGACAAGCAGGAAATCATGTTGTACCTTGTCATGCAATGGTGAGCAGCTCCAGCAGCCCTCATCGTACTGGCATCCTGGCTCTATCTTCATTGGATCCACACTGGTTTAGATATTGCTGCATCACTTATGCCACTGCGCTCCTGGCTTATGAGAAATACTGTATCACTATTTTTCCTCCAGGTGTTGCCACCTGCGTTCTATCAGGTCATGTTTCTTTCACAGAGTGAATGAAACCTTTGTGTGCATCCTTTGCATAAATTGGGTGCCTGGGGAGAGATTATCTTCTGAGACTTTACCTCCCGAGTGATACTTGTTTTCCCCAAGGTAGCTGGCACTTGTTTTTGTGAATATTGCACAGAGAGGCTCTACCATGAAAACATATTTGGGAGTTTCTTGGGCAACATGGATTAATAACACAGATACCAACAGTACCAAAACCTTGGACTGCATTTGAAAACCTGTTGAGTGATGAAAGGGATGTTTGGGTGTGAAGCAGGGCAGAGCCTCTGTTTCTCTGGAGCTTCGCTGCAGTGTTAGGACAACATTGGTGTTTCCCCACAGAGTTTGTGTCTCAAAACATCTCATGTGGTGCCCAAGCTGCTTTGGTAACCCATAGCAAACTGGGGAGCTGCCTGCTTTTGGGAGGCCACCCTGACTAAAGTGAAATGTCATGCGGCAGGTGTGGGAGTAGAATAAAGGTGGCATCTGTTGAATGTTAGCGAGGGCATCCAGTACTGTTCTCTCATGATCTCAGGTGGCTTCTGTACCTCCTCCTCATGTGGGATGGTGAGTGGGATCTGTGAGCTCCTGTGATGATGTAGTCCAGCTGAGAGATACTCACTGACCCCAGGCTGACTCATGGCAGGAGAGGGTTGATAATTTGACTTCTGAAGTACTGTGTAGTCATTCCTAAAGCTTTCCTTTCCATATTTCTTAATAACCTTAAAATGAAGTTTAGTAAATGTTGATTTGCTATGAATCATGTTGATTGGAAGGGGGGTGAGCTTTGGTCCTTGTCTGTAAAATCATCAAGCAGGGGAGTGTGGGTGTGTGGAGGATGGAAGAGCAGGAGTTGTGGGGGTTTTTTGTTGATTTTGTTTTTGAGTGAATTTGTCTGCTGCTGATTATACACTGGGATTCCAGAGAAAAATCTCTGGTTTGCACACTGCTGCATCAACACTGCTTGTTGCCTCGGCTCCATCACGCTCCCTCCTGGTGCTTAGGCTGCTAGGTTTCTAGGAGGAGGATGGGTAAAAACTGCATACCATGTTTGGACTAGGGATTGATCAAGATTATTAAGAAATCTAGCAATAAAATAGGATTGTTGTAGGTTCTGCCAGCCTACCCTGATATAATTCATGATACTTTAAAAACCTCTATTTCACTTGTCACTAGTGTGATAGCCTTGTGCAGTGCTTTTTAGCTGTAGTAATAGTGGCCCAGCCCTGGCTCTGGTGGCTGACAGCTCTTGGGGCCCTTGCTGCAGAGGAAATTGAAAGAGAAAGACTGGGATCTCCAGAGCTGTGTGTCATGTCTTTTTCTCTAACCCCCAAGCTCTTGCTTTTGCTTTCTCAAACATAATTGCTTTCCCCTTATGTTATGTTTCTATTGTTTGCTAGAGAAATGATGCCATTAAATCAACAGAGAATGGTGGGAAAATGCTTTGATATGAGGCCTTCAGAGGGTGTGTGTGTGTGTCCTCTCTTTAAAAAAAACAACACAACCCTCTGTGTATCTGGCAGCTTCCTTTAATTTGTGTATTGCCTGCGAGAAAGAAATCCATCTCCAAATATTTTTGGCAGTTAACCTCCTTTATTTGTATTGAAGTGGTACAAACGTCAGGGTGTTGTTCCAGGGCTGTTGTTCACTGTTATTGTGATAATCAATCTCCCTAAGATCTTGTCTTTTCCCACTTGCTGTTTTGAGAATGGGGTATCCCAAGCTTCTTTTTATAATGGTAAAGACTGGTCCTGTTCTGGCAGGCATTCAGACTCTGTGTGTCCACTACTCTGTAACGGAGAGAAGGATGGAAGTGTGCTGTTCACTAGACATGGCCATGCAGAGTGATCAACAAGACAAGGCAAAATCTGCCATGGTGTTTTGACCTCAGCCATGCTCTGTAACTCAGGGGCATAGGTAAGGACCTGAGCTGAGAAGCAGGAGCACGTATTGCCACTTTTTTGGAGCAAAGGAACCCTAAGGCAGAGAAGAACAAGGCTCGACTAAGCAGGCAACTGCAGGATGCCTCCTTGCACTGGGTTTGAGCACTGGAGCTCCATGTGTATGTGTGTCATGTAAATGAGTCTTTTGCATGTTTCTTTTTCTTGAAAACAGCTGCTCTATTTGATCAGACGCCTCTTAGTTCTATCCAGGAAGGGGCTACTATGCTTTACATTAGATAGCAAACAACGGATGTAGTTTAGGTTGCAGGTCAGGTGGTCACCGACCCAAACAACTCCCCCCCCCCCCCCCCCCCCCCCCACCCCCCACCCACCACAACGGGGAGACAACAAACCACAAAAAAAAAAAAAAAAAAAAAAAAAAAAAAAAATAATAAAAAAAAAAATT
>VYZU01051029.1:34897-113964 GCA_013401355.1 Ceyx cyanopectus
AAAAAAAAAAAAGCTATTAATAATAAAAACCAACCAGCCAAAACCTAAAAAAAAAAAATAAAATAAAAAGCACAAAAAAAAAAATAAAACCAATCCTCCAATCTTAGCTGAAAACTGAAGGGAGAGAAGGGAATCAGTGGTGGCAGCTGTAGAGGAAATCGTCTCTCCCTGTCACGCCACTGTAGGATTCAACTCTGGGGCTTGGCAACAAACATGGTTTCTGCTTTGTACAAACTGTTGTGATTGTTTTCCTCCCCACTGGGAAGGGAGCCCACTAGACCCTGCTCTTGGGAATATTTCCCTTAGAAAGAGTACCCTATTTAACATCCTGCTCTGCCTGAATTGGTCCAGTTGGTTTTCTAGTTGACAATTATCTTTATTTGGTTTGTTCTTATCTTCCTGGCTACTGAGGTGATGTTTCTTTAGTTGCCTCCCTATTGTTTTCCTAGCTCTGTTCTGCCCCAGCAGGAGTTACCATGTTACGCAAGTGATACATGACCTGGTCTCCCACATGCTGAGGACGCAGCACTTCTCAGGGTGACAGTCCGGTCAACAGCCAGGTCTCAGCACAGTTTTTCATGGCACTTCATGATATGTCCCCATTTGCTGACGCTACGTGCATCATTGAGCAGCTGCACGCAGATCTGCAGTCCGTAGACTGGTCAATAAAGCTTAGTGCTCCCGTGGGTCTGATGGGCAGTCTGCTACTGTGCCATCCGACAAAAGGAAGAGATGCCAACTTCTTCACTCAGATGTCATCCAACATATTTATTTGGCAGTGTGAAACCTTCAGTGACTCACCAGTTGCTCTATTATGGAAAGTCTGAGACCCTCTGCGAAGAAAGACATCACTGTATTGTTGCAAAGAATAAAGCAATATGACACTAAAATACAAAACTGCTCAGTAAAAACTCCTTACGATACAGTACTTTTCATGGTTTGCTTTTCTTTTTTTTTTTTTTTCTTAATTTTTCTTGGATGCAGTTTCCCCCCTTCAAGTGGAGGGAAGAGAAATCTGTTGTTTCCTCAGCTAACTGAAAAAAAGCTTTGTGTGCATTTTCTGCTGCTGTTTGTTAAAGTTCAGAGTTTCTAGGTTAGAGCTGCCACTGCTCAATACGAGTCTTATTCAGACTTCCAGAGTAGCCCACGCAGAGCTGCTTGAGTTCATCGGCACAGTTCACAGCCCACAACCAAGGAGGCACATTGTTTGCCTCTCTTCTTCCATGATTCATACTTTGCAACAAAGATGAGCCCAATGCTCCCAACGTAAGTGTGAAGCCAGGCGGTACTGGATTTTAGGTACATCAATAGAAGCAGTCTGGGTGGGTTTTATTTCAGTGCTCATTATGTCTGAAAATCAGATAGCTTTGTGACAGTGGTCATCACTGTCTGACCCTTGTCTGGTTTAATAGGGAAACCATGACAGGAGTTCTCCAATTTTACCGTTTTCTTATTTTGAGGGATTTTAATAAGTCTCAGATTTGTGATTTATTTTTTTTCTTCTGTTTTATTTAATCTAGCAGTGATTCTCCAATGAGAAAATTCACTGATAACCAGAAGGGGGGGGGGGGGGGGGTTTTGGGGGGGGGGGGGTTCTTTTTTTTTTTTTTTTTTTTTCTTATTGTTTTTCCTTTGATACACACAGCATGTCTCCTTTTCCTGGGGGGAGATTTATTTTTCTACAAATATTTATTATTTTTCTATGGAAAAAAATAGAGGATTGTCAACTCCAACAATAAGCTGGTTGTCTTTTCTTCCAGTGAAAACCTAGAAGAAAAGTTGGCCAGTCATCACAGGTAGAAGTGTGTAAAATCCTGCTTTACCAAGCTGGTAAAATTTAGTCCACATGTGTCTGCTTTTTTGTGTTCATCCCCCTGGGGTTTCAGTGCGATGGGGATGCTTTTTGGAGGAGCAGCCTTCTGGGGTTCCACAGAGATATTGCTTCTTCCTGGTGCTGTAGTGGGGTGAGCTGTTTGCCACGTGCCCTTCCTTGCATTGTAGTGCCCATGTATGCTGAAGCTGGCAGCAGCCAGAGCAGGGCTGAGGAGCCATAACCCCTGCAGAAGAGCCTGAGCACTGCTGCACCATTTTCTTCACTGCTCCTCTGGAAGACTCTAAAGCCTTCAGGATGAGGAGCATTAGGTTGCCTGGGGAAAGATCTGCTTTGCTGTTTTGGAAGCTGGCCCTGTGTAGGGGTCATCCAGCTGTTACAGCTGTCACCATCCACACATCTGTCTTTCCTCACAGCCGAGGAGAATGGCCTTCTCTAGCTGTCATCCTGGGCAACTTTTCCCTCTTGCAAAGGCCGACTGTTACTGTAAGATTCCAAATTAGCTGAGGAGGCCTGGACTGGGTCCTTCTGCTCTGCTGACACCACTCACTATTCAGCAGCCTGAATGCTGTCTCTGTACCCGCTGTCCTTCTGCACGCTTCTCAGCTGCCCTATTGATTTTATTCAGGAAAAAAACAACAACCCCCCCAACACACAAAAACCAAACAGGGCCTGGAAGGACTGTATTCTGCCAAAGCAGCCCCTGAGGAATCCCAGTGCTGCTAGCCTCAGCTGGTTGGTGGGAAATGAGAGACAAAAGGCTGCTGTGGGGTGTACTGCAGGGAGGAGACAGAGGTGGCTGGGGCTATGTGGGTACCTCGGTAAACCTCTCTGGTCCTGAAGCCTGACACTTAAATAAACAAAATTATATTATCAGTTTCCCTATCTTGGGACTTTCCAAGATTTTTGAAGCAAAACCTTTGGTGTGTGACACAGGCTGCAGGTATTCACCAGGTGCCTGGCTCTGCTGTTTGCCAGCAATTTAGCTCAGCCTCTTCTAGGAGGACTGAAGCCAAAAGTACCAAACCCAGATCCTGCTTTTGGCAGGAGGATGGGAAGTCTCCTAGCACTTTGAAATCCAAGGGAGGGTTGTTTGGGAGTGATATCTGCAGGCTGGGACAAGGGAAAGCTAAATTGTATTCCTGATCTGGTAGAGCATACACCTGGATCCTTGGACAAATGGCTTAATCACTCTATGCCTTTGTTTCCTGTTAGAAAATGATCCTCCTTATCTTTAACATATTGCAGTAAAGAGTTTGTCTTTTAGTATGTATCTTATTACAGTTCTTTGTCTAGTGGCTGGGGCCCCTTTACCTTGATTTTTAAAAATAATTAAATTTAGATTAAATGATCTCATGTAATCCTGCCTGGTGGTTACTAAGACACTTGAATGAAAGTTCATTCTGAGCCTCTATTTCCATTTCCTCATAATGCCAAGACATGAAGTAATTAGATGTAGACATGGGTTGTTATTGTAGAGGGATGACAAAGATCAGTGGTTATGGATAGGAATGGCTTTTATAATCTAGTTTACTGGTCATTTACCTTTCAATGACCTCAGTGTCAGGCGAAATTGGCAGCTTTCTTGTGAGGAATGTGCTTCCTCAATGGGGGCTTTACAATCTGCTGCATTTTTTGCTCTAGCTTCATATGAACTAGACAGACACTGCTGTAATTCAAGAGACTTTCTTTCTGCAAAGAAAGGCTGCAGACTCATGGCAAAAGAAGACCTTTTCAGTGCTGTCCTACTGCCACTGAATTGCTGTTGAAACAGATCAGTTGTGTTTCAAGAGATTCTCTGTTGCTGCAACCAAAGTTGCAACTTTCAGAGAGAGTCTGCTGTGGTCAGAGGGCTGCCCGAGACTTTTATGTAAAAAGGGTTGTATTACCCTGGAGTAAAAGGAGGGAGAACATCTCTCATCATCCAATTAAGTGCATACAAGAGGAGCTGATTGTTCTGGTTTTAACACTCACCTTCTAAGTCCTTGTTAAGTTGGTAAAGACATTTATATTTCTATACACTTTAAAGTTCAGTCCTTTCAGTGATGATTGTCCACTCACTGCAGATGCTAATCAGCCAAGTTATCCATTAACTATTATTCTCCTCCACCTCTTTCCATCTCGTGTTGTGAAATCCTTGCACATTTTATCCACTGCCTGTGGTCATGGAGAAGATCACAATGAGCTGTGCTGTGATGTCTAGCAGAACCCTGTATCTTTGTACGGGGTTTGTAAGGAGATGGAGTAGGTCGCATTCTGGGACTTGAGATGACTGCATTCACTAGAGGTATTCACAGTGGCCTTGGCTAAGTGTGTTAATTCTTCTGGGCCAATCTTAACCTTAGAGGTATTCTGTTTTCCAAGAAGTAGGTTGAATTTTTACAAGACCTACAGAGGTATTTATTTGAGATTGTGCCAGAAAGATCACTTGAATCACTTGGGGGTCCACAACGAAGTGCTATGAGAGTTGAGAAGAGCAGTGTAGCTATGGAAGGAGGTTTCTCAAAATCATATCTGAGATTTTCATTGTCATGTAATAGAGGCTCTCTCTTTTTCTGATCTCATCCTGCTGCTGACAGCCATTTGATTTTGCAAGCACAATCCTTGCATCTGTAACTGTTGCCCTAACTCATAAGATAAGGAAAGCAATACGGTGGAGCTTGGAGAGAGAGCTATTTGTTTCAGGCAGCTTTGGATAACCACCTACCTGTTTTTGCCATGAGCATGTTTCATATATCATCACCATAGCATGGTAAGTCTTTAGGTGAGATCAAGCAGTGGTTTCCAGCATTCAAAGTCCTGAGATGGTTTGATGTACACAGTCTCATAGGTGTTTTTCGTCCTATTGACCTGCTGGGACCTGCTGTGATACTTGCTACTTGCATGGAGGATTTGACAGACCCTCATCGTATGCATTCTTCTTCTCACATTCATCACTTTCCAATAAGTATTAGCTTGTTCTCCTTATCTGAGAGAATGAATGGTTACATTCATTTCAATGGCAGCTTATTTTTGCAGATGCCAGATTTGGATTGGTAAAGTCTAGCTGGTATCAGAGAGATACTTGCATAGAAGCAGATGGTTTATCTTCTGCTGCTTGTTGAAGAAGAGCAAAATGAGCCTCTCTTGAGTCCCTTTAGTTTGAATCATTTGAAGTCTGACAGAATCTTTCCACTGACCTCTGTGGCCCCGGGATCACATCCTAAATGAGTTGCTTTGAGTCACTAGAAGCCTTAATTCAGCTTTGGTGGGCTGGAAAATGTAACTTACTGTATAGGCTGTGCTATTCATAAGCGCTCGGCCCTGTGTGTGTGCTAGCTATGGATGCCTGGAAGAATAAAGTAATTTTCTGCAGTCGTGGGGGAGGAAGAGGGAATGGGAATTATATCCCCTTCCCTGCAAACCCGCTACTGTGGTAGATTAGGTTTGGGAGTTTTTGTGCTGTTTCTTCTGATAATCATCCATGACACGTAAAGTTACTGTCCAATAAGCCTGACCAGCAAGAATTTACTTCAATTTAAAATTTCTGAAGTGGGCTAATGAAGCAGATGAGTGAGTAGAGCAATGCTGTGATTTACTCCAGTGGAGTTCCCTTAAACATAGAAGAAGCAGAGTTCTTGAAGCTTGCAAGAAGCCAGTAATTTGTGTGTTTTGATACCAAATGCTCACGGTTGGTTGCTTAATGATACCTGTGGTATCATTATACCTTGTCAACAAATACTGCCTGCTTCCTTGTAAGTGACAAAAAAAGTTGTTGTTTCTTGAAGTTATTCTTGCTTTCTGTGAGTTGCAATGGGTCATAGATGAGCAAAATAGCAACTAGCAAAAACATTCAAGGTAACATGGCAAGATACAGGCTTTCCATGCCCTTCTGGTTCTAAATCAGACCAGCAGATAATTAACTGGGTGTAAAGGATATAAAGCGAAGTGTGAAGAACTATGAGTTGTTAGGTTCCTCTGGAGCCTTTATGGATTGATCTGGAGTTGTTAGACTGTTTTACAGTCAAGGTAGTGAAGATTAATACCATTTGAGAGCAGTAGCACGTCTTTCGCTTAGTGGCCAGCAACATAAACCTTTACAGTGTAATTTATGCTTTATTTATTACTCTTCTAACAGGTATTGACTTGATAAAGGGTGACCTAGTGGCTAAAGATGGGGGAGTAAGAGGGTGATGACTCTTTCCTGCTTTACATAAATATTATGTGTGACCTCGGTGGTGATAGCACTTAAACTAGTTATCCTTCAGATGCTTTGCACCATGAAACCAAAATACGAGCTCTTTTCCAGTTAGCTGGGCTTTTCCTGCTTTTCCCACCACCCTCACTCTTGCGCCGCGCTTCCTCTCTCCACATAATGCTCTGTTATTTCCTCCCTGGAACTGGCTCCTGCTGCTAATTAGCCCACGATAAACTTCAGTGTGAACAAAAGCAAGCAATTAAATGCCTGTTGCTTCAGCATGAGCCCTGTCAGAGAAGTGATTTGTCGACGGCAGAGCTGAGTAGCGCCTCTTTAGGAGGAAAACAAACCTATTAGCCTGGCTTAGCCATGGATGCTGGGGTGTGGTGTGTCCAAGTCGCATGTGAGGGATCTGCATGGATGTCTGTGGTACAACAGAGTTTCCTGGGGCTGTCTGAGATGCTGCTCAGTCTTGGGTCTTTGGTTCCACATGGTACAATGATCACTGTGATCACTAACCAAGTAAGATGACTTGAGAAGTTGCTGAATTATTTTTATCTGAATGGGGGTTTTGTTGACTCTTTTGAAGGAGACACATAAAAACGTTTTAAAATTGTTACAGTCAGAGAAATGAGGAGGCTTGAAAAGAGGCATCAGGAAGCAGGCTCTTTAGTAGATTCCAACCTGAATGTGGTTTGAACGATGTTTGCTGGGACTCAAGATGAAAATATCAAGATCTTGCTAGCTGCTTTGGTGTAATCTCAGCCCTAATGCTCAAAATCCTTCCAGGCTTTCGCCTCTTTAGCAAAATGTACTGTCATAAAAATACCAGGTATTTATGTGGGATTTTACTGATGTATGAACAGACTAAGTGAAGTTGGAGGCTTTTTGAGTTTGGGACTCACTTTTTTTTTACTAGAGGAAGGGTTCAAACTGGAAAATGAAATAATAATTGTTCCTCATCAGAAAAGCACAAAGGATCTTGGAAAATACAGAATTAATGTATGTTGTCTTTTGACATGCTACCCAACAGCTTTGCTAACAGTTGTCTCTGTTGCTGTTGTAGCTCTTGAGCAGCTGCTCACAGAACTTGAAGATTTTCTGAGGATACTGGACAAAGAGAACTTGAGCAGCACCGCTGTTGTGAAGAAGAGCTTCCTCTCTGACCTTCTGCGGGTCTACACCAAGTCCAGTGGTATGGACAAGGAAAGCCAAGGGGCAGTGGGTTGTCATGGGAATTGCAGCATTTCTTGGAGGCTGGTGGGAATGGGAGATACAAAAATTAGGAGAAAATGAAATGGAGATTATTTTTGCAGTGGCCTCTAATTGTTTATGTAAAATTACTATAGTTATGTGTCCAGCTTTACAAGCAAAGGATTCCCAAGATTCCTGATCTTTTCTGTTTTCTTTATTAAACTTTAAGTTTATTTAATCCACTTTGTAAGATACACAGGATGTACTGTTTGGCCAAGTTAATGTTTAAGTAGAAATTATAGCTTATGGAATTTCCTGACTAGAAAGTATTTATTTTTTCTGTCTTTTATTATTGCTTGTTTGGTTTTTGTTTCCTTTTGTAGCATGTGTTCATTTAGAAAATCTCCTACCGAGAGTTACTTCCTATAAAGTATTTATTTTTTCTGTCTTTTATTATTGCTTGGTTGGTTTTTTTTTCTCTCCATATTGCCCCTCAACCAACATGCTCTCCACACATGTATTCCACAGAGACAATTTTTACATATGTCTTTATGGAAAAACTTAGCAACATGAAGGCAGCAGGTGAGTAAAGAGGTCACTTTTCTCTTTGATTGCAGGTGGCGATGAGGAATATATTTATATGAACAAAGTGACCGTACATAACCAGCCAGGTGACCAGGAGAAAGAAGATAAAGGTAAGGTGCTGAAGATCAATCACTGCATCACATCTAATGGGGTGATGAAGACACACAAAGTTAGAGCCTGGCTCCACTGGTGGAGGCCCCTCTGGCAGGTCCAAGGTCTGAGGCAGTTGATGGTGTGGAAGGACTGCCATTTTCATAACATTCCCTTAGAAATAGTGGTCTTTGCCAACATTGTGAGGTTATTCCTGGAAGTAGCACTTTGGAGGGCATTATTTTGGGATAAAAATGTTGCCTTCTAAGGCTTGAAGCTCCAGTGCCTGAACTATTTAAGGAGGCCCTCGTGTTTCCTTTGGCTACAAAACAAGTCACTTCACCTCTTTGAGACCTTGAAAGTATGTATTTTCTTTAGTATGTTGCTCTGCAGTAGCCCTGAGTGTCTGTGTTGTCACAGCCTTGCAAAGTGAGCTCCTAGGCACAACCTGTCCCCTCACCATATGGGCAAGCAGAGCATCTTCATCTCCTGTGATGCAAGAGTTCTGTGGTGTACAGGGCGAGAAATTAAAACTGGAAACTATTAATTTCCAATTTAGATTTCCTAGAATTTGTAACATGGCAAAGAACATAATTGCCTAAAAATATTTTTGTTCTTTGAAGTTCATCACAAAAGCTGGTTTTGATAATTGATTAGAGTACAATTAAAAATCACGCCCATCTTCTTAATGCCCACCTCGTTGGAGGCTCACCGTACCCCAGAGTTTCTGATCCAAATAGGTAAGACAAGAGGATGCATCAGTACAGCCTGCTGTTGATGTGTTGGTCCTGCTGGGATAGCTCCACTTCCAGAGTTGCTGGTTTTGGATTTACTGTTTTGATGTCAGTTTGTTTTTTGTTTGGCTTTTTTGGCTTCTAAACTATTCACAGTTGAATTTAGGTTAATTTCAAATACCACTGTAGACAGGATGTCCTCCCAGATTACACTTGCAGCCCCAGCATAATCTCCTGACAAGAGCCCCTGGGTGATGCTGTAATGCTCTGTAATAGCATTGCACAGCCTCCTGGTAGCTCTCAGTAGCTGAGCAATACTGGAAACAGCTCTTTAAAACAATTCTCATTTGGTTGGGTAAAACAGGGCTTGCACTGATCCACTATGGTGAAACATAGGGACAAATTTGAGTCAGTTTATTTTTAGAGTTGGTTCTTTTATTTCAGACTTTTCCCTATCAAGGCCATGAGCCTACCCACTCAGTTGCTCCGTGTGGGACCTGGCACTTCTTTTTCTCTGTTTTCATCAAGCTCCCTATTCCAAGTAAAACTTCTGAGTTATGTGGAAATGCTGAAGTCAGTGAGACACATGTATGGGATCTTAGCCATAACTGCAGCTGGGTGTACAGTCCTGAGCCTGCTTCTGTAACTGGATGGAGAGGTCTGTTGTCTGTCTGATCAGTGATGGGACTTGCCAGTTCAGATTTAGCTGATGGATCGGGTCCTGGTGCTAGGAAGTGTGATATGGATTTCTCAGTGACAAGTCAGCTCCTATTACCCCCTTTGTCTACTAAAAGCCTTTGATAGGATGTGCTGACCACACTCTTGTAACTGGCCAGCAGGACTTCCTGTGCCCTGCAAGGTTTCTTCACCACTGTAGCTATGCTCAAGTGTGCTCTAGCAGCACAGGGTGAAATGCTTTCCAAAGTGATAATGTATCAGCTCCAAAAGTCCCCCTCCAAACCTTAAAATTCTCATTTCTGAAAAAAACCCCACATCTCACTGTTCACTGTATCTACTTCCAATTCCATTGGTAAGGTTTTAAGCTGAACAGTACACTGCTTTTGAGACGCCTTTTTATGGTACAGTGGTTCAATTCACTGCACTGAGTCATGAAAGCACCATCACTTGCTTGAGAAACATCAAGTTCCCTCCCTGCAAGTCCATGGGGCTCTTCAAGGAGCCAAATGTCATGTCCTCATGGAAGTCAATGCAGAGGTGTCAAGGTGAGGGAATCTGGGAGGTGGGACTGATGTGAAGTGTAGGGCTCCTGATGGTGCACACTGTAGTCCTCTTAGCCCAAATACCAGGAGACATTCACTTTTACAAAGAACGAAGAGCAGATTACTAGCAGTTAGTACAGATGTGAATTTTAGCAGGCTTTTGGCTGGTTTTTTCTTCCTAATTCCCCCAACGTTCTCTCCAAATTCCCAGGTTTTAGAGAGACATCTTAGCAGAAGACACATGCAAAATGTTAATGCTTGTCTAGGAAAAGTTACTTCTTCCCTCCCACCTCAGTAAGGAAGCAATCTGTGACATTTGGTGCTAACATGTATAGCAGGAGAAGGAAGGGATATGTACAGCACAGGCTGTGTGGACTCTGTAAAGAAAGCATACATTAGGTCCCTGTTCCCACCTGTTAAAGGGTGGTTCTTGCACAGAGCCTGAAAACCAAAGCTCTATCACATCCTGATCTGCTTCTCAGCTGGAATAAGTGAGCATGCGTCCATGGAGGTGGGCAGGTTTCCAGCAGGGTGAGGACCAAAACTGTGGTCTCAGTCCTGTGCTCCAAGGTTGGTGGGAGGAGGGAGAACTGCTAGTACAGAAATCAAACAGCATTTTCCTGGCACGGTGAGGTTCAGTGGGATGATTGCTAGGTTTACTGGGGAGTTGAGAACAGATGGCCACCATTTGTGAAGGGTTTGGGAGTGGTTTTTGCTGCTGGAATGATTCCTTTTCTGTGGAGTTGAACATGGGAGGTTCTGCTTGATGCAGGAGGATGTGAGTTGGCCTGTCTGTTATAGAGGGCCCTAAAAAGTTCCCTGTGTGGACAGCTGTGAGTGCAGAGATAATCCCTTTTGTACAGTAGTCCTCTGGGGCTCTAAGAAATCTTAATCTTGTTTCTGGTGTTTCCAAAAGTAGCAGTGGCCTCAGTAGCTGCTGTTGATGGAAGGTGTCAGCCCTGAGAGTGACACCTCATTGGTCCTTTACAGAAAAGGCCAACCTCCAAAAGCACCCTTTAGACTCTAGCAGTATAATCGTGGGGATTTTTTGGTAGATGGATCTCCCCATGATCAGCCTGTGGTCATAGGTTGACGTGCTTTACTTTGTCTGAACTTTACAAGACATCCAGCAGCCCTACTTGCAAGACACAAACAGCTGCTTGGAGTTAGTGTCTATTAATCCATGGATCTCTGTGTCCTGCTGAAGTTAGCCAGTACTGATGACCAGAAGACCTGCATCACAGGCAGCAATTTGTCACAAGAGGTATGTTTTGGTCTCCTGTGCCATCAGGCCAAGAGCTGGCTGCAGCCTGGCAGGGTAAAGCTGTTATCATGGTTTCTGAGCCTCAAAGTGAACAAAGTGATGTGGTTTCCAGATTCTATTTTTAAAAGTCATAAATACACAGCAAAGTTCTTGCCCACATCTTCTGAGAGAAGTGCTCACTGCTGCTGGGCACTGTGTGATGCCTTGGAGGTTTCTGTGTGTGCCTGGCAGGTGACTAAGGGAGTTGGAGCATCAACTTTCTGCAGATTTTGGACCTAATTCCCTCAATTTATGGGACTTGCAATATCTGAACACCTTAGCCTCATTTCTCCCAAAGTACTTGGCAAGAGACACCCTGTAGAAGGGGACTTCCCCTCTGCACAGTATAGTGCTTTCAAAGTCCTTCATTTTTCAGCCATTTGTGCCTTGATCCCACTTGTTCCTGAGCATTGCTGCGCTGCACTGTCTTGGAGGTCGTGGGATTTGGGAACTTGTTTGAGGCCACCCAGGAGTTCTGTGGTGGGGGAAGAAGAACTGAACACAGGTTTTCTGAGCCTTCAATGTACCCTCCAGCTACTGAATCACTCTGTATTCAGCTGCTTGGAAAATATGACTTTCCAGAAGCAGACATAGATCTCCTGGAGCTGTTCAGCTGCCATATGCCCTTTCATATGTTTGGCCTGGGCTGCCTCAAGAGCAGAACTCTTCCCTCAACGGCGATTAAATTGCTGTTCTTGGCTGGCTTTGATGAATCACTGTGCAGCCCAGATAGACAGAAACCTTTGCAGTTTACTCAGGGAGCAGGGTGGTATTAGCTTCAGTTTTCTGGAAAGGCACAGAGGTGAGAACAGTCACTGATCTGTCTGCTTGCAGCATCAGGGATCAGAACTAGCAAGGGCTAACATGCTTTAGATTTCCAGATAATGTGTACTGTCTGCCTGTGCTGCTTCTCAAGACCTGTTAAAGTTTCAGCAGTGGGTCTGGGATTCATGGTTTTCCCTCCAGAAGGAAAAACATGCCCTAAACCCAGAAGGCAACTCTTTTGCTGGATCTCCAAGTGCCACTTTCCTGGGTATGGCCTGAAATGACATGGCCCTGCAGCACTGTCTGTAATTGTCACTCTGCTTCCTACTGAAATAGCACCTCACTGTTCCTACACAGCCTTGGCTAGCAAGCACTCAGCTGGGTAATGCCACATGTCATTGATATGATTGTGTTTATGGCTTGCAGTGCTGGAACAGAGAAACTCCTTGACCAATGGAGACTTAGGACTGCATTCATCCCCTCCTCAGAAGAGCCTGCCAGATCTCCCCCCTCCAAAGGTATGTTTTGCAAATCCTTTGCTTTTTGCTGCTTAATCCTTGGCCTGGGAATCTGAATGTCCTGAGGCTTCACTTCTGTTATGTATTGCGCAGCATGGCTAAATGAAGAGACCTCTGCCCATATATAGTTAGTGAGGCAAATTGTCCTGATGAGCTTTATTAAAAAAAAAATAAAAAATCAACTAGGGGCTCTCCAGTGTAGGGGTCCCCAGCTATACATCTCATCTTTGCAAATGCTGAAGGTCAGCATGTGACTGGCACAGGCACTGTGGCTGGCTGGTGGCCCGAGCAGGGTGGCTGTGGTCCGGGGCAGCTGGGCATCCAGAAACCCCAGTGGTTTCCAAAGTTGTGCACAGATGGAGTCAGCAGCTGTGGAAGCCTTGCGATCCCCATGTGTGTGCAGGAGCAGCGTGCAAAATAGGCTGTGTTCCCTGCCAGAGAAGCCTGCACCCGCCACATGACAGTCCAGGACCAAAGAAGGAAGAGAACTGAGTTTTTCAAAGGAACAAAAGTAATGATGACTCTCAACTAGTGCTTTGGAAATCTCCAAGTTGTAAAGCAGCTCTGTGTGGACTGCTGCCATGAACTTAAAAAAGCCAGAAATCCTTCAGCTGTAGGGTGGAGGGCTGATCCCTGGGCAGTGCCAGGTTCTGTCTCCCTTGCTGTCAGAGGCTGTCAGTTTGGCCATTACCAGAGAAGATCAGGTTTGCTTGAAGTGCCTGGTGTTGTCTGTGTGTTGGGTGATGAGGACAGGTGTTACTGCTGGTTGTACAGCCCATGGGTCTGCCAGGAGTTGTCCATAGCACTGTAGATTTTTTTGTTTTCTGCAGGGCAGCTATAAATTTAGCCAAGGTCCAGTTCAACAGAAACAGCTTTCAGTGGGATTTTGTGTCTGTGCCAGCAATCCAGCCTGGCTGTCGTAGAGAGACACAGGTCATCCTCAAGCCCCCGGATGTTGCTGCTCAGTAGTTGACCCAATGTGGGAATTGCTGTAGCTGGGGATGTGAAAGAAAGAAGGACAGGGAGTTTGCAGTGGGGAGGAGGGGGAGGATGACAGGGTGGTGTGTCCAGCAGATCTGTGCCTTTCCCAGGAGGCAGGACATGGGGTGAACCATAGGACTTCTGCCCAGGGTCTGTCTGGCTCAGCTGGAGTTAGTTGGAGGAGCTGGGAAAACAAGGGAGTCAGAGGGGATTCAACCAGCAGATTTTCGGGTACAGTGCGTGGGAGCTGCTCAAACCCTGGGAGAGCTCTGCCCACAGTGCTGGGGATATGGCACTGGAGCTGGAGTCACCTGGGAGCAGTGACCAGAGCAGGATCACTGTTTGGCTTTGGGTTGCTCAAAGCCAGAGCAGGTGGTGGCTGTGGCAGAGAGGTGGGCAGGAGGACAGCAGAGCAGTGGAATGAAGGCATGACCAGGGAAGCAGCAGCCAGGTGTCTCTGAGGCATCTCTGCTTGGGCTTGATGCAGCCCAGCTTTCTCATAGGGCAATCAGGAGTTTAAATGAGGGAATTAGAAAAATACTGTCATGGATTTTAGATGAGGAGGGTACCTAAGCCATCTGTCTTCTCCCAGGCCTGTGCTGGGAAATACATTCTCCCACCCGCTTACCACTGGAGCTAACCTCTGTTGGAATAAGCAGTCGAGTTCCTCCTTGCTGTGTCTGAGTATCAGCCAGCTGTTGGCAGTAAAGATACCTGAGCATACTTCAAGGAGGGGGGCAGAGGAGAGCTTTAATGTGATCCCAGTTAAGTGTGTGGAAACGTAATGCATTTTCCCTGTTTGCTGCTCCTGGAGCAAGCAGGAGCTGTGGCCACCTGGGTGGTGGAAGAGGGAGCACAACCTCTTAGACAGAAAAACAAGGAGATTAGGAGGGGATGTCAGAATAGATAGATCGTCTTAGTTCTCTGGAGTTTTGTGTTTTTGTGATGTTAAGGAACCCTGTGATGTTCACTTGCCTTTTGGGGCACAGGAGAAATCTGGTGATAAAGCTCTGCACAGCATATTGTCCCTGGTATTCACTGACACCAGCAGCCTAACAGGGGGTGGCCCAGCTGGATTCCACTAATTTACTTGGATTTGACCAAAAGCAAACTTTAAACAAGGAGTCCTGCAGGCTGTGGCCCAGACATTGGTGACCTTACATCAGTGGTAGCCCTGGCAGCTCTGCCACTTTCTGCAGCTGTCTGTCGAGAAAGTCATGTGATGTGGATCTAGATGCCCAAGATAGTTATTTTGCATGCTCCATTGTGCTGTAATGCAATAGGCAAATATTCTGCAAGGGCCAGCTTGGGGCAGATAACACAATATATTCTCTTTCACTGAGGCTAGAGACAAAACAACTCCATGTCTTTAGGGAAAGAGGAGGAAAAAAAAAAAAGAAAAAGCTTCTGAATCATCTGAGGTGCAGTCCTACCTAGTCCCTTTTGGCTTCTATTCTCTGTAAGCAACAAAACAGAGCAACCCCTTTCTCCCTCCCTTTCCCTGGCACTTGTGGGATGGTGTCACACAAACCCACAGCATTTCTTTGCGTAGAAAATTTGTTTATGGTTGTAGCACAATATGAGCTGGCTACATTGTGGGAGGCCACTACAGATGGTAATTGCAGGCATATTGCCTGGCCAGGGAAGGGATTAAGTAGAGCTTTGGTGTGGCCGCGTTTGTTTTTATTTCCTTAATTTAACACATTAGGACAAGTTCCTAAACCTTTCAAGTGCTTGAGGCAAGTGTTTTCCAGCAGTATGTCCTATGTGGCTCTGGAAAGCAACCTCAGAGTCTGCTCACAGCATCTGGCAGATCCACGGGGGAAGGAGTTTTCATCCAAAACACTTGAGATGTTTGTGAGGTTGGCAGAGCCATGGGCAGCTCGCCTATGTGGGAACAGCGTGATTTTGGCCAGTGTGGCCAGAGTATCCAGCTTTCATGAGCTCAGTGGCATCCCTCTCTGTAGACAGTTGCTGGTCAGAAAAATCTTTTCCTTCAAAGCTTCCTTTCTACTTCTGGGTAGCAGTATGTGTTGGTGGAAATACCCATGCCAAGGATGGCAGCTTTAAATGTGCATTTGATTATGCTGGCATGATCTGCAAGGGGACTGATCTTGCCTTAGATTGCTTTGCAGTGCTGGTGCCCAGCTGACCCCTCTTCTCCATGTACTCTCCACTAGCAACAAGCACATGGGCTGGCATGAAGGACTGTGCATGATCCATGATCTTCAACATGTCTCTCTCTGCAGAGAGAGACCTGCTTTAGCCCTACACACACTGTACATCCTACTCAGGATTTGCACAGGTCTCAGAAGCTGTTTGAAGTGTGTTGAGCCAAAGCACACCATTGTCAGATGACCAAGGGTGGTCTGACCTGGGCAAGGAGAGGGGGATGATACTGCTGGGTCATGATGGGAGATGGGATGCAACATATTTTGGGAAGAGAATAAGCTGTGTGCTCATCCTACTGCAGTCTCAATCTGCTGTCTCATGTTCAACAGCTATGTGAATTACTTGAAAAGTAGAAATATTTTCTTAGCTTCCCTACTTTTTCTTTCTTTTTTCACCCCCCTAAGTCTTGGTATTTCTAAAGGATCACGGCACTGTTTTTCCTGCCAGCCCTTGCTTGTGTTTAGGGAGGGGTTTGGCAGGCACCACAGGGATTTTCCAGCACTTGGACTCTTTTCAAAGACTTATTTTCCATCAGTGTGTTGTTTATTCATTTCCTTTTTTTTTTATTATTTTTTTTTTTTACTTGGAGCACAATTAAAGATTCCGGATGCAGTTCTAAAGCAGAGATTTTTAGCTATTGGTTTGGTATCAGTCAGAGACATGGAGAAAGGACCGGTGACTCCTCAGGCTACGCTTTTCAGTGTAAAGCCAGGATTGCATCAAATGTTCACCCTTCTGGTTCCCTGAAGATAGTCAATAGCTCAGGGGATTATCCTGTCACAATGAGCAGCTTAGGGGTTGGGGGGTCGATCAGTGCACCAGGCAGGCAGAGGGTTACAGTTGCTGTGTTTGAGGAAACCTATGAGTTGATCTTCCCAGGACTTTCAGCAATATTAAAGAAAATAATGTTTGTAACACAATTATAGAGTAGTTTCAAAGAACTCCTTTGTATTTTAGTTGACTTTACACTGAAAACCCTCAGCAGTCTCTTTCTTCCTTGTCATCTGAACTTCACGTGAACATCCTAGTGTACATATTTGAAAGATATCACCCAGTAGGTGCCCCATAGGTTTAAAGTATCTGTTTTTACCTTAAATCATGCTTCTTTTATTTCTTTATTCTGCAGATTCCTGAAACAAAACAACCACCCGTGCCCAAGATCGAATCCCCAGAGGGATATTATGAAGAGGCTGAGCCATATGATGTCTCTGTAAATGGTATATCACAGCTAACTCTTGCGGGGGTGAGGGTGTGTTGTGGGTGGTGGAGGTCTTGAAGTTTGAGAGAATGAGTAAATGAAAGTGAGTGTGGATATTTCTTACAGTTTGTGCAACAAATTTGTTTTCTGATGCTGGACACACTTTATATTAGAGTTGGAAAGAAAGGCACTGAGTTATTCAAATTTTGAATTTTGCTATATAATATGCTTGGCTTAATATAATACCACTGTCAGTTATTATGAACCATTGTGGGTTTTCCTTGTCTTGATGGTTTTCAGGCAGATGGGCTGTAGTTAACCACAGGTTTCTATCCTAGAGCAAGTGGTGAAGCTGTGATGGCTTGTGTTCATGTCCTAGTGCTCTAATCGTCCCTTTGAGGCTCAAAATCCCTGACTCTGTTGGTCTGTTAGTGGTGATAACTGTGTTTGTGATCAGCTGTTCAACTCTGTCTCTTGTGGCAGCTTAGCCATCTGTAAACTCGATTAACACGCCACTCTTCATGTGAGGGGACAGTGCGTGGGTTCCCTCTCCACACCCTTGCTCGCCCTCTGTGTTGGCCTCTCCCAGCCATGTCCTCAGCACTGCCACTGATACCTGTCACCAGCTGGAGGAGGCTGCTGCACACAGGCTGAGCTCTCATAGTCTCCATCTTTAAGATGTATTCCTGCACTCTTCTGTTGGTGAACACCCTCCATGAGAGATTACCTAACTCTGATCTGGTAGCAGAGCTGATCTTGTCATTGCTCTATAATCCATTTAAGCCCAAATGAGACAGATTCTATCCCTCTGCTGTAGAAGCAAAGCTCTGCTTATCAGCCTGGAATGCAGCAGGGTTCAATTCAGTGATGCATATAGTGTGGGGCAGAGCTGAGTGGGGAGAGATGGGCCAAGCAAAGAGGTGAGAATGAAGGAGAAAAGATTTGGATCTAAGCCCTTGGCTGTTAAATCTGAGCTGTTTATGAGAGGAGCTGAGTTCTCTCCAGCCTCAGTGTGCAGCACTGGGTTTTGAAGATCCCTGGCAAGGCAGTACCACTGGTGCCACTGCTTAAATTGGCCGGGGTTGATGTATCCAAGTAGCCCTTACTGCGTGAGTGACCCTTGTGCTTCTGGGAAGCTTGTAGCTCATTGTGGGTCACTGTTCTCTTGAGGGCTTGGGAGTTACAGTGCCTAACAAAACAGGGAGATGTGGGCAGATCTGTTTCCCTGAACCTGCAAATGTGTTACAGCAGTGAACAGGAACATTGCAGCCAGCTCAGGTGGGAAAAGGTGCAGGCTTGTCGTGGCTGGGGTGAAACGTGTCATTTGGAGTGGAGGAGAGGTCCCCCCAGCTCTGCCATGTGGTGAGGTGCCAGCTCAATTCTGCTGAAACGCTCTGGGAAGTTTGGCTGTGGTGAGGGCTGGGATGTGCAGGGGGGTGAAGCCCTCATTGCATCTGGAGCAGCACTGGTCACACAGTTCACTGCACCCTGGTCCCCACAGAGGGTTTCCAGTTGACTGCACTGTAAGTTAAATGGACAATTTTCCCTGCTGTTCATTTTGAAAGTGGATAATGTGCTAAGAGCCATGGCATGTAAAGACATAACACTAGATTAGCTGGAGTATGGCCATGGATCCATGTGCTGGAAAACCCAGGTTGTTATGCAGGCAGCTCCATAAACTTGTGTTGGGTTCAGAGCCTTGGCTGGCAGGAGCAATAAGCACACACCCAGCTTAGACTGTTGCTTTTCCTTGGTAACCTGCTGATCAAAGATGCAAATACACCCACCATCCACTGAAATCCAGGCCAGTCAGATGCCTGAGGAAACGAGAGATCTGAGCCCTGAAAAAAAAAAAAAAAAGTATGATGGGAGCACTGTCAAAATGAAGTAGTTGTAGATGCTGATGGGGCAGCCTGTGGCTGCTACAAATAGCTGCTTGACCAGTGGGATCAGATACTGCTCCGAGCAGTATCACAGCTGCAAGCAGAGATAGGAGCCTATGAAGTGAGCAGAGATGTGAAAGTCTAGGCTGTCCCTCACTACTGAGCTGTGTGGTGACTTTGCTACCTGTGACTGCTCAACCTGTGACTGTCCCCCTCTAGGCCTTCTACTGATGGCTTTTAAGACAGCTTGTGTGAGAAGGAAGCAGCATCATGTCACTAAGATTCTCTGTTTTTTTGACAACCTCCTGTTGATGATGCTCATTGCTAGCAACTGTCTTGAGACCTCGGTGTGACAGCTGCCACTAAAGGGCAGTCTGGACACACATGGGTTTGCCCTGGTGAAAGGTGCTAAAGCTTGACCGCAGTAACCCCTCAAGCCCTCTGTGCTCACCATCCTCTCCCCACAGTCTGAACAGGGAAGTGGCCAGTGGTCTAGCAGCTGCTAGTGTTGTTTCTAACAGAATTACAGCACGAGCCTTGGAAGACACCCATGTGTCTCCAAACAAATGGGTTTAGTGAAATCAAGCAAAAATAAGAACACCACTAAAATCAGTTGGTGCACTGCCAAGAAGGGACATAAAAGCAAGCCTCCAGATGGGCTGAGGAGATATGTGCAGCATCAAAGGTGCCACTGCAAGGCACTGTAACAACCCGTAGTTTAATTAATTAAAATGAAGCGGGCGGGCGAAACCGACGGGTCTCTGGGTCCCTCTTTCATCAGCAGGATTTCCCCACCCCACACCCCCTCGGCTGGGGACGCCTCTGCCTTTCATTTCTCAGCTCCGGCAAGTGCTGTTGCTTCCCTTTCCTCCTGGCCCGAGCCGTTATCGTCCCGTCCTGCTCTGAATTTGCATAACTGAAGGCCGCGATAAGCAGCGGGGTGAAAAGGCAAGGGGCAGCCTGGCTGCCAGCTGAGCCTTAATTATTCTGGCTCAAACAGCTCATCTGCCCTGGCTGATTGTAATTACGATAACGATGATTCTGTTTTCAAGGGAATTGCCTTGTCAGAGGGGACGGGTTGAATATGTTGCCTCTGTTTGAAGCCTCGGTGTACGGCGTGTTCCTCTGCGGCTGGAACGGGGCAGCCTCACTGGCCGAGGGGCAGCTCGGGGCTGAGCAACTGACGACCTTGTTCTCCATATTTGCTTATCTGTGGCTTTCTCTCTTTGTCTCCCTTTCTCTTTCCTTCTGACTGTGCAGGTGTTTTTGGTAGGCTTGCTGCGGCTGGACCCAGGCCAGGGTTGCAAGTCACTGAGGGCGTTATTTATGCCACAATAACAATGGGTATGGCATGCTTTCCAAACCTGAAGTGCCTTTTTTATTATTATTATTTAAAAACAAAGCAAAAAATAAATAGAAATCACAACCAAAAACAACAAACCAACTACACTGTATTAGCAAAGATGATCAGGTGCCTCCCCTGGCATTGTCCATGCCATGCCTGAAGGGTAAACATCTCTTCCCTCTCTCTGCCCATTCTGAATATATGCAAAGTGGCCTTTTTTGTTTTGGTACCTTTCCCTATTTTTTATACTTTTCCTCATGGGGAAGATAACTTCTCTAGGCTTTTTTGCCCTTGTTCTCGTCACTGATGTGGAGCTGGTATGTGGTATGCTGGCTGTATTGATAAGTAACCATTCAGCAGCTCTTCCCGCTGTTCTGCTCAGGCAGAACTGATGTAAAAGATGGTTGAAAATGCTTTTGTCATGGTATTGATTTAGCTCCCTGGGAGGCTGTGAGAAGATAAACAGAAAGCAGAGGTGGATTAGGTATCACTGGCAGCCACGTTCTTGCATGTCTTTGTCATAGCAATGACAGGATAAAAGTGTGGTCTTGGTTGAAACTGCCAGTATGTGGTAATGGAGACCTTCTGCTGAAGTGCCTGACCTGTATGACTTGTGATCAAGTGAACCTTAGTAGTGACAACAGTGTTGTCTCATGTCACCCAAGCAAGACTTGTCCGTTTGCCCCACACAGCCTGGAATATGCCTTTCCATCATGAGGCTGTAGCAGTGTCACTAAGGCAGCAACAAATTGCAGCTCTTCAAGTAGAGAAGAGTTCATCTCATTAAGTGCTTTATGGCTGATGCATGAAAGAGCTCCCAGTGAGAGTGGAAGAAAAGTGTTATTCCCTGAGGAGAAAGGTGGCAGTCTGAGACCTAATGCCTTGGTGAGGGGCACCAGAGACACCCAAAAGGTGCCAGAGGGGCAGCTAGCAATAGCCTCATATTGATGAAAAGGGAGATTTAGAAGATGAGGTTCCTTTAGGAGTCCTTGCTGCTGCTTAAGGAAGGGTCCTTATCAATGAAGAGGTTCAGCTTCTTAGTGTTTCTAGGGTTGAGAAATCTCAACACTTTTACTGCATCTGAATTTCTGCCCAGGGTGCTTGTGGCCATGGTCTGCATAGTGATAACATGCTGGACGTCATCGTTTTCACATAAGACCAATATGTTGAGGGTATGGAGACAGTGAGCCAGTAGTGTGCTGTCAGTGCTCGTCAGAGACTTTGAAAAGGGAGTATTTCCTTTTATTAAGTTTATGTCATTGGTGCAGCTTTGATCACTTGAGAGATATTAAAGTGAGATTTCACTGGGGGTGAGTCTGTAGCTTTGTTACTGCATCTCAGTTCCATTTATTTTAAGAACAAACTGAATTTAGGAAATGTTCTTCAGTGAAGTTCCTAGTGCTTTTTTTTTTTTTTTCCCCCCCCCTTCTTTTTTTGGTTTTTTTCTTTTTTTTTTTTTTATTCTTCCTGGACATTTTTTTGTTTTTTTTTTTTTTTTCCCCCCCCCTCTTTTCTGGCTACTTTTCGTCTTTTTATCTTGCACCAACCTGGTAATTTTATGTGGTTATTGAGATTATATGAGAACCAAACTTAGTTTTTCTCTCGTGAGAGAAACTGAACTATATTCCTCAGTGCTGTTTTGTCAGACAGGAATGCAAAACCCTGCACAGATGCTGCCCAAATCTCACCATCTAGCTATGTGAGCTTACCCTGCCAGTAAGAGCCATACTGTGAAGTAAGAGCTGTACTGTAAATACCAGCAGAGCATTTCAAATTCCCCTGTAGGCAGTGGGAACATTTTCATTGTTCCTGATGAGTCTGGTACCAATGACCAGCTGCTCCATCAGCTGAAAACTCCAATAACCCATAATAATTAGAGCTGGGTATTGAAAATATCAACTCATCCTAATAACTTATTAGTCCATTTAAGAATGAACATGAAAAATGTGATTACTGTTATTTACAGCTTTCACTTACAACTAATTTTTGCTCCAGCAACTCTGTATTACTTCGAGCCCCTTGCTGTCCTTTAGATGCTGAGATACATACCTATTAGCCCAGAGAGGGAAGGTTGAATGAAATGGATCATTGCTTGCTGCATGGCCTCACAAATACCAGTTTTACTTCTGACATTCAGAGGACAAGGGCTGATTGTAGTTTGCTGTTGCCTTAACTGTGTTTGGCTTGACGTGAAAAGTAGAAAAGCATCTTTTTGGGGAAAGAGCAGTAAATGTCAAAAAGCATCTAAAAGAATGTTCTTGAATTTGTGGTCAACTGAGAAGTGTCTTTTGAGTGTTTGCTAACAGACTATTAGGCATAAGACATTGCAATGACATTAATATTGGGCTAGAATGAAAGGAGAAGATAAAAAACAACAAACAACAAAGCCAGCATCTATGAGAGTTATTTTCCTCTTGATTATCCTTCTGTAGGGGAGCCTCAAAAGACACCTCCCTAGGCTGGAAGCTTTTGCATGTGTGAGCATGGCTGAGGTGAGCAATAGGCTCAGAGTTGTGCTAGAACTCTAATGATAGAGCTTTGCTTTTGTTATAGAAGATGGTGAAGCTGTTAGTAGCTCCTATGAATCTTATGATGAAGAAGAGACCAGCAAAGGCAAGTCAGCAACCCATCAGTGGCCATCCACAGAGGCCACCATTGAGCTTATGAAGGATGCCCGCATCTGCGCATTCCTGTGGAGAAAGAAGTGGCTGGGACAGTGGGCAAAACAACTCTGTGTTATCAAGGATGCCAGGTTGCTGGTGGGTAGATCCTCCACTCTGTGTCTAAAACAACCTGCCTTCATTAGCTGGGAAGGGAAGTGGCAACTCAGGCCACATTAACTAGGTGGCAAAAACAAAGTACCTCTAGAAGCAATGCTTCAAAAACTGCATCCCAGAGATTTGTGGATCTCATTCTATTTTCAGAAGGGACATGGGCATTGGGCTGCTGGCATTGGGGCACTCAACTCCCAAACTCCCAAAATGCCTAGGGAAATTTTAGGGGAAAACTTTCTGAGGTGGTTAAGCAGAAAGGATGCTTATCCCAACAGTCTAACCACATACTTGACCCTCCAGCAGTATCTGAGAGGTATTTCAGGCTATATATGCATGTATATAGATATATGTGTATCTTTATGCATATAAAGATGGCTTTGTAGGACCTATAGGACTTTCCTGTGTTCAGTGCACTTAATGTGGTTGCACTGAGCTACTTCTAGGGTTGAATTTGCACCAGCGAACAAGAGGGAAGACTCCTCCTTAAACTCATACGTGCTCTCCCATCTTTCCTCCCCAGTGCTACAAGAGCTCCAAAGACCACAGCCCTCAGCTTGATGTGAATTTGCTGGGCTGCACTGTCACTCACAAGGAAAAGCAAGTGAAGCAGAAAGAGCACAAGCTGAAGATCACCCCCACAAATGCTGATGTCATCGTGCTGGGGCTGCAGAGTAAAGACCAGGCAGAGCAGTGGCTCAAGGTCAGTGACACCTTCGGGGCTTGCTCTAGAATCATAGAATGTTTAGGTCTGGAAGAGACCTCCAAAGGTCATCTAGTCCAGCCCCCCTGCAGTGAGCAGGGACACCCTTAACTAGACCAGGCTGCTTAGAGCCTTGTCCAACCTCTCCTTGAATATCTCCAGAGATGGTGCCCCAACCACCTCCCTGGGGAGCCTAGTCCACTAATCCACCACCCTCAAGGTAAAGTACTTCTTCCTGATATCCAGTCTAAATCTACTCTTCTCTAATTTAAACCCATTACCCCTTGTCCTTTCACTACGGGCCCTTGTAAACAGCCCCTCTCCAGCCTTTCTGTAGGCCCCCTTCAGGTACTGGAAGATCACCCTGGAGCCTTCTCTTCTCCAGGCTGAACAACCCCAGCTCCTTCCCTGGCTTTGCTGGGAGAACACATCTCAGTCTCATCCCTGTGTGTGCTGGCTCCCTTCCCCACTGGAAGGCCATACACAAACACACCACTTCATTTTCATGTCCCAGGATAGCTTCTTCCTGCAGCTCCTTGATGCCTTCTGGGTGTGAGAACCTCCTGGCACAACTGCTACAGCAGGAGGGATCTCTGTGATGGGTGCCCAACATGAATGGGTTGAGCACAAGGGGAGACATGGCCCGTTCTCTGAGACAGCAGCAGCAGCAGAAGGAGCCTTTGCAGAACCGAGGGCAGCAGAAAGGCTGTGAGGCATCGGGGTTGCTTTTGCCGGCAGCCTCTCCTCAGCTCACTTGGATCCAGCAGTTTCTGGAGCTGCCTGCTGCAACACCAGGGAGGTCCTTGGTGTCCCAGGGAGCGTAAACTGGGGGGTCTCGCAGGCTGCTGTGGTTTTGCCTGCCCTGTCTGGGGAGGAGTATTGATCCCGTTGCTGCAGCTCAGCTCTCTCACAGGCTATGGCTTCCCCTTCTGCACAGGTCATCCAGGAGACCAGCAGTCCACTGTGTGAAGGAGGCAGTGAAGGTAACCAGTACATCCCAGAATCGCAGCGTCTCAATTACCCAAAGGTACACATTGTCTCTCTCTCTCGAGGCTTAGAGCATTTAGGCTTTTCCACCCTCTTCCTTTAATAAATAATAGTTGTAGGTACAGTAATTTTATCTAGTCAAAGACTGATGTGAGTGTAACCAGACCTCTGTTTTGCTGAAAAGGAGTGTTACTGGAACAGTATTAATTTTCCTTTGCAATATTAATTCTGTTGCCACATCCTTCCCCCAAAACTGACTCAGCATTGGGGTTTCTTCCATTCAAGGCATCAGCCACCATCATCCAACAGGACAGTTGTACTCCCCAAAAGCTTTGGAAGAGACCCTTGCATGCCATGGCTTGGGCCAGTCTCTAGTTCAGATTTAGGTGACACTACTCTGGGGCCAGCTTTTTCCAAAACAGTAGGAGGAGAAAGAAACCTTCATAAATCTCTGGTAGACCCCCAAAATGGACCTGTTTGGGCATTTAGCCAGTCCCTCTGCCCATGCCTTCCCATGGGGACTGTCAAATGCCCCCACCAGTCAGGCTGCAGGGAAGTAGGACATTAGGTGGCACCAGTGATGGCACCACATTATCTCACGAGGTGAGCCCAGCCAGAGTGGCTCATGTGCTGGATCCACACTTGCTGGCCTCAGAAACACTGGGGAGGGTGCAGTGTGAGGTGGGTGGTCAGGGGATGTCTCTGAAAGCATCTGCTACAGAGGATGGGACCTCATAGTTTAGGAAAGGGGTGCTCGCTGGAAGAATGGGTCATGTGCACGTGTGGAGCTTGTGTCTGGTGCTTGTTGACAGGCGGAGGTATCAGAGAAGTACTCTGCAGCCTCCGAGAGTGGGAGCAGCATGGACGGCCACCCAGAGACAGCTGAGACAAAAGATGGTAAAATCTCACCCTGGGAATGACAGGGAACGCAGGCCCTCGGCCCTGCACGAAACCTAAGGGTTTCTCTATCTTCAAAGTGAACTAATGCAGGGTGAAACCTGCATGTGAATGTGATTTTTGTCCTCAGTTCTTTTTTTTCCATAATGAAGGGACAGGAGGATGTTGGGATTGCTCAGCAATTACAGAGTTAGGATAGGACCTGGGTGCAATACCTGCCCTACCACAGAGATCCTACATGACTCTGGGCAAGTCATTTTGGCACACTTTGAAATGGCATAAATGCAACCTAAGTGACTTTCCTCAGTGATGTCTGCAGAGGAATGTGGAGTACCTGTGTGAAATGCTGAGCTGTCTCCAAAAGGAGAGTTACACCTTCACACTAGGGCATCCAATTCTGGGCTTTATGATGTGTTCCCCATTTATAAGATGGGGCAGGTACATGCATTAAAAGAGGAGATGCTCTATTAGAAAGAATGGTGCAACCCATCTAGTATTGGAGTAAGAAAAAAAGAAATCCATGCTGAGGACTCACTGGAGTCACCCAACAGATGGAGCTCAGCTGCTGAGTCAGTCTACACTAGGACTTCATCATTTTGTTGTGACATCAGGAAGGAAAACCAGGACTAAAAACATTCAATTGGATCTCTTGCCAGAATTATCATATTCATGCACTGACTGATGTGCTCAGTAGGAAAATGCTGCAGAGGCTATTTAGGAATATACTTTCCCCTCCTCACCTTCAGTCCCTCTTTTAGAAAAGACAGGACTTGAATGCAGTACATAATGATGGGTAATCTTTTTGAAATCAGTACTCTATAGTGCAAGAAAGCAAAGGGAGGTAGGTACCTTCCCAGCAAGACCTGTGCAAACACCCTTCCCACAGCTTCTGCAGCAACTGGTGTGTGGTCAGAACTAACCCAGGTTTAAAGCAATATGCATTGTCTCTTTGCCAATTCACTTAACTGAGATTACTGGTGTCATCTTGCTCATCATCTCACTGGGCTTTTGACTGTTGCAGCCTGTCCCTGAGTGGCAGGTGTGCCCCCTGCAAGGGCCATATGTGCCATAGTGCCATTGGGTGCAGGACAGCAGTGCAGGCAGCTTTGGGGTTGGAGGCTGTCTCTATGGCTGTGAGCTGGGAAAGCCACACGTATTTCTTTTTCTTTGCTGGTAGTTAAGAAGAAGGGCACAACTGGCCTGAAACTGAGCAACCTGATGAACCTCGGGAGGAAAAAGTCTAGCTCCCTGGATAGCACAGAGAGATCCCTGGAGACTTCAAGTAAGTGGCAGCATGAACCCTTCTACAGGGACTTGTCTGAGGTCTAGGTCTTGGTGTGGAAGGCAGAATGAGCACCACGCATCATCCTTCTCAAATGTGCATGTTCCAGGCTGTCCTCGAGTAGGCAAAGAGGTCAGAATCTGATTGGTCCATGCCAGTAAATCCATGAAGATTGTGGTGCCTCTTAAACATTAAGATGACCTCACAGTTTACAGTGGTGGATGACAGCTTTCAGGGTAACCCAAGAGGAAGGGCAGGTAATACCAGGTATTCTCACAGAGGGCATCTGTGTTGCTCTTCCTGGGTCATCAGCCCAGGAGTCAGCAGAGATAGAGTTGTGTGGGTCAGCTGGTATTCACTATCTGGCACCAGCTCCATCCAACCATCTGCAGCCAATTTGCTGCTCCAAATCTAACCTGATATTCCAGGGTCTCATTTTGAACAGTTTTTTACTCTCTTCACTCTGTTTTTTATGTATAGGACAACTTTTCTTTGTGCATTGGCTATTTGTAGTTTCCTGTGGCTTTGTATTGTGTGATCTCAGAACTTATGCATCAGGCATCCCCAACTCACTCAAATGAGTTTGGAATCTCTCTCCCTGTGGCATGGAAAAATGTGCCTCAGTAACCTGTGCTTGCTTGCAGGTTACCTGAATGTGCTAGTCAACAGCCAGTGGAAGTCTCGTTGGTGTCAGATAAAGGACGGTCACCTCCATTTCTACCAGGACAAGAACCGAAGCAAACTGGCTCAGCAGCCCCTGAGTTTGGCAGGTTGTGAAATTATCCCAGACCCCAGCCCTGATCATCTCTACTCCTTCCGCATCCTGCACAACGGAGAAGAACGGGTCATCCTGGAGGTAGGTTGTATATTCCCAAGGAAGATCTGCTTTCGGTCATCAGCTTGGGTGTCTTAGTAAGCCTAAATGTCAGTGAGGTCCTCCAGAGGAAGCCTAAGTCCTGCAAAACAGAACCTGAAGTTTGGGACTTCGGTTCATATGCCTGTGGCCACCTAGAAGGTGTTCCCACCTAACTGGTAATCCAGGCTGTCTGATGCTGGTGCCTCCAGAGGACCATTCAGCCTTCATCTTAGGCACTCATCTTAGGATGGGATGAAGGGTCCTCCGGAGGTGCCCATCTCTTTCCACTGACTTCAGAATAACTTTGGATTATTACATTACATGGGATGCATTTCAGGTGGTTATGTTAGGTGAGAGGAATGTCACTTCAGGGATTAAAGTCTGTGGTTAGGGGGCACAGATTAATTTAATCTTCTGGAAACAGCAAGTCCCAAAGCTGTGGGTCATGCATCCCAAGTAAGCCAATCATAGATCTACCCCTGAAAGCGCAAGTGAATTCATCTCCATCTGTTACTTTCCTTTGCCTGCATCCAGGACTGTTTATCTCTAATCTTAGTTCTCTCTGACGACAGCACGATTATAGTAGGAGGTGGACAATGTGAGCAATTTCCTGTATTTTTCCAGTGGGTGGAATATTTATAGCTAAACAACCAACTTTGAGGGCCTGCCATGAAGTTTCAAGGTGGTTTTGTTTAAATTCTGATTCAGGGTATACCTAGGTCTAAGAAATTTTGCCAAATTACAGATGTGAAGAAGAGGTGCTTGGAAATTTACATTTTGTGAATGGAAGAATGTGTATCTTGTTGGGATGTCAGACTCAATGTACAGGCTGGCTGGCAGGCTTCCCAGGGACAGAAGTCTCTGCTAAATAAAACAGATGGAAAGCTTAAAATACACTTTCCAGTTTGGGACTCACTTGCCCTGTATTATATTTTGTGCTTACTGCTCTGACTCCTCAAATCAAAGCCAAAGATGGCTGCATCAGCCCACTTCTTGCTTCAGGTAGAAATCTCCCACAACTGGGAAGTGCATGTGGCTATTTGCTAGAGCTGTTCACTGCAGATGGGAATTTGGTACTGACCATGTTAAAGTGAAGGGCTCTCTTTGATGTTCTCTGATCCTACTTTAAACTCTTCCCTCTCTCCTTTTCAAACAGCGCTGGAAAGGGTTTGGGCTCTGACAAAAGGAGCTTACAGAGTCCCTGGTGTGCACAGGTCTCCTTGCATATCTGTGTTTGGCAATCCCATTGCTGCGCTCTGCTGGTGCAAAATAAACCCCGCATGATTCCCTCGCCAAAGCTTCCCTTCCCCACCAGCACCTCCCCACCCCAGAGGTTTTGCTTGCTCTCGTGGGTAGCCAAGTTGATTTTAGGAAGGAATTTTAGGAAGGGGTTAAGCAAAGAGCTGCATTCCTATCTTCCAATTTTGCCATTCAGTCCATACACAGAGTGGTATTTCTTCTTTTTATGTGATATCAGGTTTAATAGAACTACCTGGCCATTTATGTCCCTTGCAAGCCCACAGGACTGCCAGCATACTTCCCTAGCCAAGGGTGTGTCAGCATTAGCCTTCACCAGTTACAACTTGCACTCTGTCTGGTCACCTTGTAGGCAAAGTCCTCGGAAGAAATGGGCCACTGGCTGGGCCTCCTCTTGTCGGAATCAGGTTCAAAAACAGACCCAGAGGAATTTACCTACGATTACGCGGATGCTGATAGGGTTTCCTGCATTGTGAATGCTGCAAAGAACTCCTTCTTGTACGTCAGTGGTAACGGACAGGGCTGTGTGGGGCTGCTAGAGGGGGAACAAGCTGGACTGGGGTCCTTCCACTTGCAGGATGTTGGCTGCCATGGAATTAAGTTCTAAAGTCACAGCTACAGCTTAGTCACTTTCTTTGAAAGGTCTTTCAAATTTTTGTGGGACAGAAGAGCACTTGTCATTGTCCCACCATGATATATCTGATCTGATATATTCTGTGATTCTGCGAGCTGCAGCTTGCCATGGGGTTGGGGGCACATGCCCTCTTGCAAAGGCAATTTGGTGGGCTGGGCTTGGCTGGGGGGTGTGGGCATCCAACCACATGGGTCACCATGTGACTGGGGTGGGGTGGTTGTGCTGCTGCAGTGCTGTGTGTGAGGGCTGGGTGAGAAAAGGAAGAACAGAGAGGAAATGTAGCCCCACTTTGGTGGGTGCTGCATAATGGGCAGCAGGAGCAGCGACCATGCTGCTGGATGGCTCTGCCTTCTTGTGTCCAGAGTCTGGCTGTGTGGCCCTGCCCTGAACCCAGGGCTGCTATGCTCAGATACGCCAAAATGCAGCACAGCACGGCCACACAATGTGACCCAGTGCTCCTGATGGGATGTCCCACTGCCTGTTCACAGCTTAATGCAGAGGAAGTACTCTGAGCCCAACACCTATATCGACAACCTGCCGAAGGACAGGGTGCAGCAGGAGGAGCTCTACGATGACGTGGATCTACCAGACCTGCCTGTGGTAAGGTGCCCATTGCTGCAGGCAGCTGTCTGTCTGCAGCAAACTGTCTGCAGACCATGGACAAACATCTGGCCAAGGGGAGGCTCCAGCCTCAAAGGGGACTCCCAGCTCCTGCGGAAATCTAGGTTTTTGAAACAGGGCAGAAGCAAGTGCTGGAAAGGAGTCAGTAAGGAAGGGGAGGGACATTTCCAGCAAGGTGCTCTAAGGATACTCAGGGAGATGTGATAAAATTCCACACTTTGTCAGCAAACAGGTTATTTTGTAATAGTGAAGCCTGGTCTATCAGAATTCCTTTTGATGCCTATGAAAGTAAGTTCTGTGTGTAAGGACAAGAAAAATGGGCCATGCAAGGAATGGAAATGTTATCCTGGGACAGGCAAAGCATCTGGCAGGGGTTGCTTAGATGTATAACAGCCTAACATCTTTGCATAGGGCTGATGCTACTATTGGAAAGACCTACTGAAGGAGAGCAGCAGGGGCCTTCCTTTCAGTATGCCCAAATGCTCTGTATTAAATGTCTTAGAGAATGGGCTTTTAGTTTCTCCAAGAAAATACTCCAGATGGTCTGAGGTGCTGTTGCTTTGCAGTGAGATGTTTCCCATGCTTCTGGATGCAGCAGATGGTCCCTTTTCAGGGAAACATTCTCCTTTTGCAGGATGAAGTACCCAAGAATGAGAGCAAAGTGGAGGCGGACCAAGACAGAGTGTACCTGGATCTCACCCCAGTCAAGTCTTTCTTACACTGTGCTGGCAAGATGTCATGTCAGCCTTCTCCCCTCAGCTCTCCGACTCTAGAAAGGGCTGCTGACAAGGCTGCAGCAGAGAGCACAGCTGAGACAGCCCTCGTGGATAAGGAAGCTGAGCCCTGTATTAAGGTGGTGGAGACCTCAGAGCAGGTACTATACCAAACTGTGTTGCAGGGCCAGGCTTAACCATCAAGCCTGTTCCCCCACCACCTCATCCCACTTCCTTTCCCTTCCCTGTCCAGAAACACCCAGAGAATCCAGAGCCAGATGAAGTGGCACCAGGGCTGCCTGCTGTCAAAATCCAAACGCAGCAGCAGAACATTGCCTTCCCCCAGCTGGCCCCGGAGCTGTCGCTGGGCACAGGGTCAGCGGGCAGTCCCCAGCTGGTGCCCGCACACCGGCCCAAGATGCCACTGCCAGGTGAGGGGGCTGTGTGGGTGAGTCCTGGCTGCAGCTGGGGCTTGGAGGGAGGAGGTGGTGCTCTAGCTGCAGGTTTTGCCCCATGGTTTGTCTTGCTGCTACTATACATTGGCTTGACAGTGCCCAAGGGGCTGATGAGTCTTCTGGTTGGTTACTTTCCAGACCTTTGTTTGTTTTGTTTTTACACACCTGAAGGAGGTTCTTCCCCTCTGCTTTTTCCCCTGGCTGAGCTTGTTTTGATGGATTGTGTTTCCAGCAGCCGCAGTGGAATCCAAGCTGGGCAAGAACAGGACAGAGGCAGAGGTGAAGCGGTTTACAGAAGAGAAGGAGAGGCTGGAGAAGGAGAAGGATGAAATCCGGGCTCAACTCACCCAGCTGCGCAAGGAGAGACGGGAGCTGAAGGAAATGCTTGGAGGCAGCACAGGTAGAGAAGGGCAAGGGGTGCTGTGTGGAAATGAGCCAAGGTGCGACCATGGGGAAGGAGGTGCTTTGAGCCAAATCAGCCCAGTCCCTCTTGGGACAAAATATAAGGAAAATGTACAGGATGTGCTCTGGTCCTTACCCCCCTCATGAGCTCCCCAATTTATCAGCTGGTGCCAAGTTATTTCTACCTTCACAGACAAGAGCCTGGAGCAGAGGCTGAAGGAGATAGAAGAAGAATGCAAAAGAAAGGAGGGCCAGAGGGTAGACCTGGAGCTGTGCCTGGTGGAGGTGAAGGAGAACCTGAAGAAGGCAGAGTCTGGCCCTGTGACTCTGGGCACTGCGGTGGACACCACACACCTGGAGAACGCAGCCCCCCGGGTATGTGAGGAGCACATAGCAGCTTTACAGCAGCCAGACAGTCACATTATATCCACCTGCTTAATAATTAATAATAATAGTCTACTATTATAAGATATAGATACAATTATATAAGATTGCATATTATCTAAGAATTGTGTTACTATATATTATATATAGTAATAATAATAATATAATGAGGTAACTAGCAATGGGGATGTGAAAGGGGGCTGAGGCTCAGAATTGTGGCTCTATTTCCTGTGGGACCTTGAGCAACACCCTCCAGGGCCATGCAGGCCTGGACCCATCTCTGTTGAGCCAAGGAGTGTTTTTTTGTGGGGAGATACAGACATCTGAATTCCTCTTGGGAACCTGGTTCCCATGAGACAGACATGGTCACCCCCTGAGTCCTGCACCTCTGCTTGAGTCCTCAGCACTCAAACACACCCTACTTACACATCCTGGTGGGATCTCACAATTGGCATGTCACTGAAACAGTGCACATTAGTACAAGTGGGATGTGACTGTCACTAGGAGAGGGTGGGGAAAGGCAGTTATCCCTCTCAGTAGTCTGAAGTCATCTCCACTATTATTTTTATTGTAGATTCAGGCAAAAAGTGCCAGTCCAGCAAACAGCACAGAGAGCTCACCAGTCAACTCGGCAACGGCTTTAAAAAACCGGCCTTTATCCGTCATGGTGACGGGGAAGGGAACAGTCCTACAGAAAGCTAAGGTAAGGGGCCAGGTGCTACAGGAGAAAAATCCATCTGGGACAGCTGCTGCTTTTCCTTTGTGGCAGTGGAGCAGATTAGCTGTGGTGGGATGGGGTTTTGAAGTCTTGTATCTGGGAAGCCCCCCTGACCAAGCACCACTCAAAGCAGACAAGCTTGGTTTTCCTCCATCCTTTTAACCTGGGTGTGCCATGGCTGTGATTTAGATGTGTTTATTGCTTATAACAAAGAGACATCCCTGACCCGCCCTGTGCCCAAAACCATTTGGTTTGCCAGGAGCTGGGCTGATCCTCTGCATGTTACTATACTAGCCAGATTCACCTTTGACTAATTTGCCTTTATTCCTTGTCAGGAATGGGAGAAGAAGGGAGCTAGTTAGAACCACGCTTCTCAGAGATGGACTAAAGACTGGAATTGGCCAGCATGGCCAAGGGGATTCAATCATCCTGTAGGTGGAGGCTGAGTGTGCAGCACAACCACGCACCAAACGCTTCCTCCCCGTCGCGCCATGGAGGCAACAGCTGCCAACACAAGTTACCCCTAATGTTCTCGCCCTTCCCAGACAAGCCCCAATCACGTAGCTAAAACAATAACAACCAGTGGCAATCATTGCATCAAATTCCTAACCCAGCTGGTGTAAATAAGAATGTTACTGTACATAGGAGTGTTTTGTGTATTTCTACTCTGAAGGTTTATCAATGAGTTATTAAGATTTCTATATTAGTGACAATAGTGGGTTCAGAAGGGGCCTCTGCTATTCTTTGTAGTCTGGTGGTGGTCAACCTGTCATGGTAAATCTCAGTCAACTAAAGTCTCACCTGTCTTGCTGCCAATCATCACTCAGCTGCATTTCAGTCTTCATTCAAGGGGAATACCCATGCCTGAGATGCTCAAGACATGAAAAAGAAGCACAAAGATGTCTGCCCAGAGGATTTTTTAATCAGTCCTGATGCATCCCAGCATGTACTTACTCCTACAGCCTGCTCCACATCTGCAGAGTATGGGGGAAGATCCCTGCTCACCTTCTTGTGCTGTAAGCTCTGTCACAGACTGGTGCCGCTAAGAGCTCTGGGCAAAGGTGATCTGCCAAGCAGATTCAGTTAATTTTGTTGAAGATCAGCTGAAGCATTTTTTCTGGGGGGAAAAAAAAAAATTCACATTTGAAGGTTTGTTAATACTTTGCCAAAGGTGCAGGGCTGCTCAGCTATTGGAGGGAGAAGCTGGATCCCAATGTATCTTTTAGGGCTTGCCCTGTCCTAGGGGTGGTAAAGCTGTTCCTGTGCTCCATCTGCAGCTGTGGGCACCACTTTGGTGACACACTCTGGTCCTGTACAATCTCCTGAAGACATTTCCATGAAATAGGGTCTGCTCCACCAGGGAAGAGCTGAGCAGCCTGACCTGCTCTCCTCCAGGCTTGGCAGCCGAGATTGTACGGCCACAGCTCAGGTGGACTGCTGGCCATTCTGGTGCTGTCACACTTACTTCCGGGTTACTAAACAAGTACAGCCTTTGGATCATGTCAGTGTGACACAAAGCCCACCCCCCTCTGCCATAGCCAGGCTTTCTAATGAAAGACATTTGAGGCTGCTAAACTTAGAGATGTTGAAATTTTAAGGGGTGTCAGAAATCCCTGCACCCTTTCCTCCCTGTAATGTGCTGTCATGGCCGATGGCCTGGAGCCATCTCCTCTCATGGTCCTTTAGTGCTAGAGCACAGGTTTCATAACTGGGTTGACTGGGCCAGTGCTGCAGCTCCAATGCTGTAAAGCTAAAGCAGCGCTGGTATCCCGACTGGCTTGTTCCTGTGGCTACATCAGTGAGCAGCACCCAAAGCCAGAGTAAAAACAAGCAAGGTGTTGTATTTTCTTAACCCTTGAACACCTTAAGTGGGATTGAGACCACCTCTAGAAGAATGCTTATTCTTTGCACAAAAGCCCAACAACTCGGTTGCTATTTGACATTTGGAACTGATGGTGGCACTGGGGTGATGCTACTCTGGGCCTGCTTGGCATTGCCATGGAGCTGGAGTGCAATAAAGCACTTGGCCAGGGTAGCCTGAAGGCAAGAAACAGGACCTCACTTCTGTTTTGGGTTTTTTTTTTCTTTTTTTTTTTTTTTTAACTTTGAAAATTTCCACTGCAGTGCAGATGGAGGAATTTCTATCCCAGACCTCAGGAGGAGTACCTCAGCCCCAGCTGGCAGGCCCATCCCTGTGCATAATTTGCACATAGGCAAAACTCATGCAAATAAACCACTGAAACTTCTGGTTCAGAATCCAGGGGACTTTTCTCTCTGAAGCACAAGGAGGCCACAGACACCATGAAGCTTTTGTTTTAACCCATGATGAGTTGGCAGGAGTCCCCATCCACACCCTAAACAAATGTGTAGTACTGTGCCCTCACCATACACTGCGCTGTCATCCTCCAGAAGTTGTCCAGACATTTCACAGTGGTACTGAGACAGCAACAGATGAGAGTAGCTCTGCTTTCCCCACCACAGCCCAGTCAGCTTCAGTGGTCCTGCTGGAATATCTCCCATCAGAGGATGATAAACAGAGGCAAGTCCTGAGCAGCATATCTAAGCACAGATAAGAAACATTAAAAAATGTGTCTGTCCCCCCATTGTTTTCCTAACTCAAGGCATTTCCTTTGTTGTACTTGTGACCTATAAAGTGGCGCTTTAGAGGGTTTTATAATAAAATGTTGAGCATATTGTGTTATCAGTGGTTTTTCTTTGTAACAGGGTTTGCCCCTGCTCTACTTTCCAGTAGATTTCAAGTAGTATCCTCCCAACACTGTTAGTTACTGCAGAGTTCCTTGGCTATGCAGTCTACAACTCCAATGGGCTATACCTTAAATAATTGAGTCCTCAATAGTGACTGCACCACCAACCAAAAAAAAAAAAAATCAGTCTGAAAACTGGCACTAACCTGGACAGGTTGCATGAATACATATAACAGGTGCCTGCCTGTATCTCCACAGCACAGTCTCTTGCACAAACCCAGCAGAGAAGAATGCATCAGCTCACTACCATCCTCTGGCCACTAGATAGCAACTGTGTGCAACGCTTAGTGCTAGCTGCAGTCACTGGAGTTAACACCGGAATGGAATTTAGCTGGAAAGGAAGGAAAAGTGTTAGTAAAGGAATTGCTTGAGGCCAGTTTTCACAGAACAGCCACCAAGTCAGACACCTCTGTGACATCTCTTTTGGTGGTGGTACCACTACTTGCTCCACGTCCATAGAAAGCTTAGTAAGGCACTGTAGCTACAACACAAAAGTCCTGGGGAAGGCCCTGCTCCTTGCCTTTCCTAGCCCACCCATTGACACAAACCTGCCAGTAGTGTCCTGTCAGTCTCTGAGCTCATGAAACCCAACAGAACAACTCGATTTGGGGTTGCTGGTTTTGTAAGCTGAAGGACCAGCAGCAGATGCTTTTCTCCTTCCCCAGCTGGAGGCTTCATAAGACCTTGGGATAAGGTGCTGGGGACATTAGAGATGTCCCCAGCACATCTCTGCCTTTCATAGCATCATAGAATCCTTTGGTTTGGAAAAGACCTTTAAGACCATTGAGTTCAACTGTTAACCCAGCACTGCCAAGTCCACATAAGAGTGACTGACATTAACCATGTCACTGAGCACCATGTCTACATGTTTTTTAAAAAAAATGTCTAGACACAGTGACTCCACCACTTACCTGGGCAGCCTGTTTGGGGCTATGTAGGGAGTCAGAGCTCCTACTGTTACTGAAAACCTAACACACACCTTAATGCTCACTGTTACTGCTTTCTTGGTTACTCCCCACAACACTCTCACCTCTGCACAACACAGCCAGGCCACCGTGGGGCCTACAGTGTGTCACAAGCAGAAACCCATGTTTGTCTGGAAGGAATTTTGCTGCTACAAACTACTTTTCTTAGCAAATTCCTCACCTCAGCACCCTCAGTTCTTGTTTCAGATACACAGAGCAACCTGTCCTGCCCAGAATATCAAGAGAACTACTGAGCACTTTGACTTTCAACTAAGACAAAAGTAAAGTGCTATATATTAAAGGAAGAAAAAAAATCTTCCTCTTGCTGGTGGAGGTGTTACCCTAAATGTTTCTGTAAGTTATTCCAAGTATGAATCAAAACAATTTACTTCTACTGAAGATAACACTTCAGTTGTTCTTGTTGCAGGTGTTTTGCAAGCTGAAGAAGCCAACTGGCTTTAAGGGGAGCATCAACAATGCTGGTGCCAATGCTGGGGTACCAACCACAAGCTGGCCCTGCCTGCTGTTGCCTAGGCAGGGTGGCACAGCAAGGTCCAAAGCCCAGCTACTCTGCTGCAGCCTTTACAGCACAAGCACAAAATACATTTATTCATGACAAACAGGCATTATTTAGCTTGCTGAGAGAAGACTAAAACTGATTATTGGCACTTACTTAAATTCTGGTTTCTTAAAGGAGAAACAGGCTCTCCCCTGCAGTCAGCACATGGCTCACAACCAGCCAAGACTCATCCAGCAAATCCTACAGAGCGAGAGTAATTCAGAGCTCCATTAGTAACAGCGGCCCAGACTTCTAACGACGATTGGCACAGATGATGTCCTCTGCGCTCCCTTGATGCCAGACAGGATTAGCACTGGCTGCACGGGGACCCCACCTCCTCAGTGTCTGTGCCAGCCCCACACATCAACCCACCCTAAAGGGAATGAGCTCCCAACAGCTAAATTCTCATTAAGCATTTATGATTGAATCAAAGCAAGTTTGTGAGTGAATTTAATAAGGGATCAAGTCAAAAACCCAAGCCACTTAATTACTTTTTTTTTTTTTCCAGAAGAAAGGGCCTAGAAAGTTGCCAGGATCTTCAACTACATGTTTTAAATGAAAAAGAGCTCCATCAGCTGCTCAGCAGTGTCCTGCTTGCCTGTGAGATCAGCACGTCTCTCCAAGACCCCATAAATCCTAATCTTTGTTATCAGTTTGACTAGTCCCATGTCCTCCCAAAGCCCCACCACTTTCTTACCTTGCAAAATACTGTGTCCCATACAGAAGGAGTGCTGGTGGGTGCTGCCACTGCCAGAGCATGTCTGAGCAACCACTCAAGGCTTCAGTGATCAGCTGCATTTAGGAAGGTCACAGCCAGTCAAGAAGGCACATCTAGATCCTCGATGCAAGGGGAGCACTGGAGCATTCTGGGTACCAAACATCAGCCAGATGCACCCAAAGGCTAAGGGCTGGGTTCAGGAAACAGCTTTTCTAAAACTCCTTCAGGAGTTTCCAATCTTTCATATCATCTTGAGAAACTGATACACAGGGTTACCCATCCATCATTAAAACATTGTCCCCAGCATGAGAGTTTGCAACCTGCCATTCCTGAATCTCACAGAGACAATTGTCTATCTGTGCTTAAAGCCAGCAAGATGGCACAAACACAGTTTCCCCCATCTCAGGAGCCAGGGACAAGCATCCTTTGCTCCAGTACAATTCTGTGTACTCTAAAAATGTACTTACTAGCAATGCATTATAACAAAGGGAACTTACAAGGAATATTTGTAATGTTTTCATATTTGCCACAAGGCAACATCCTCAGCAGTAATGTTGTCCTGGGTTCTGTTACTGGTGATTATCACCAGCAGCTGCTGGCCCAAACAGTGGGGAGGGGTTGCAGCTGGGAGGGGTCACAGACAGGATAAATAACTGAACCAGACAATGGGCTGTTCCATACCATACAGAGTCATGCCCCTATATAAGGGGAGGGCTGGTCTGGGGGTGTCTGGTTTTTTTTAACTTCCTTCAGCATGTAGCTTCAGTGCAGCTGGAGCAGGGCAAGTTGTCATCTGGGGGAAAATGGGAGCCTTCCCAGTTTCTATTACTGACTTAGTCGTTTCATTAGCACTGTACAAACTATCCTGCATGCAACAGAGATAGAAGGAAAATGCTTTAAGCACATGTATGAGGCTCAGAAAGCACATTCCAGCTCCAGAGCTGTTTGCCCAACAAGTTAAACATGCTGTTTTGAGGCTAAAGACCGATCCTGCAGAGGACAACTGCCTGTGAGGAGAGAACTAACAATGCTGTTAGACAAACTACAGCCAAGAAGAGCTGCAAACCCAACAGAGAAGTGAGGGTGAGAAGTTGCCATCTCAGACCCTTCACACAACAGAGGATGTGCAAGAAGGCTGGGGAGAGTGTTCAGAGCAGTCTGGCTGGAATCCAGCCAGCTTCATGGACACTCCTGCACCATAAAACGTGAACCACATCTTTGGTGTCAGCTCTGAGTCTGACCTAGCCCATTGTCCCTACAACAAGTGACAACTGACAGCTTTACAGCAGAGGTAATGCTTAGCTACAGCCATGCTTATGTAAGTAACATTGATAGTTTCTCTTTCTATCCCAAATACCAGCCCTTCAAATAAGCCTCTATTTTGCTGTGCCTCAGAACACAGACAATCTACTAAAGTGACAGTGAAAAGAAAGAGGAAATTCTCCTTTCTCCCAGCCTGGCTTCTCCCACAAGGTATGACAGTGCTGCTCCTGTCTCAGTGCCAGCTTTCATCCCTGGGAGGGCATTTAGACCCTTCTTCTTTTGACAACAAACCTGCAGAGTAATTTGTGTCTCTCTTTGTACATCTAATGTTACTATTCAAACACAGGGCCAGGACATCTGGGTGAAGGGATTTTTGCTTCTTCTGGGAACAACAGATGCTCTTTTCACAAGTGCTGGCACTCACAATCAATATCTCTGCCTTGGCCCTAGCCAGATCTGCTCCTGCTCTCCCAAGGTGATTGACACCATGGGAAAGGCAGCACAGAACAACAACAACAGTGTGAACCACAGGTCCTGGGGGAGCAATTACATAAATTTCACATCTTCATAGGCAATTTGATACAGTGACCCCGTGAGGCTGATGCTCTGAAGGATGCAGGCATGTAGCCAAACTCTCTGGAGACATATGAGCCACCACAGCCCACCAGAGGCCCAGCTTGTGCTGCAGAGACCACTGCTGTGCTGAGGACAAGATCAGCTTTAAACAAGGAGGGGAGGCAGAAATGCCATTCAGCTCATCCATATGGGTCCAGGCCAGGACAACCAAGGCTCCATTCAGAGACCAGAACTCAGACATTTGCTTAGAGCTGATCAGGGGACTGTGCTTACCTGTGTTTGTGATTCTGTGATTTGACATGGGTCAAATCTAGGAGAGAAAAATAGCCAGCACAGCTACTAAAAGCAGCAACACAGAGTGCCACAGCTCTACCTTGGAGTTGCATAAACCACTGAATGCTCTTTCAAAACAAATCTTTTTCAAACCTCTCTTTGAAAATACAAAGCTACAAAATGCCCATGAAGCTAAATCATATTAGATCACTCCAAATAAATTCAGAGGAGAAAGTGCCAAGGACAATTTCCAAAACAGAACGTGGCTCATAATTAAGTTCTCTTTCCTCTTTTTCTTCCTGCCTGTAACAAGCCAGTCACACCAGCACCTGGCTTCCAGTGCATAACCTACATTGTCTCCCTTCAGCAGGAGCTCCAGAATTGCTGACTTCTACATATTTTCAGACTACATCTAACATCTCTCAAGAAGTCTGTTAAAAAAATAATATAAAATCACACAGCACTAGGATCTGGATGAGGAAATGCAAAATGCCAATAATAAATAGTTAAACACAAATATTTACTTCAATTAAAAAAGAAAGAATGCACTGGGAAGACCAGCCTGTGCAATGCAGGAACTGGAAATGGCCTCTGGCACTGTCCCTGTGCTGGAGCAATTCAGTCACTGCAAAGGACAGGGGTGGCTTGCTGGATTGTGTCTACAAGTGGTAGCAAGGGCTCCCAGAAAGAGAACTGGAGCACTCAGCACATCTGTGTCAGTGTCTCTGATCCACATGCCTTTTGGTGTGCCAGGGGACTCTGGAGAAGTGCTGCAAACCACTTGAACTCNGCAGCTGCTGGCCCAAACAGTGGGGAGGGGTTGCAGCTGGGAGGGGTCACAGACAGGATAAATAACTGAACCAGACAATGGGCTGTTCCATACCATACAGAGTCATGCCCCTATATAAGGGGAGGGCTGGTCTGGGGGTGTCTGGTTTTTTTTAACTTCCTTCAGCATGTAGCTTCAGTGCAGCTGGAGCAGGGCAAGTTGTCATCTGGGGGAAAATGGGAGCCTTCCCAGTTTCTATTACTGACTTAGTCGTTTCATTAGCACTGTACAAACTATCCTGCATGCAACAGAGATAGAAGGAAAATGCTTTAAGCACATGTATGAGGCTCAGAAAGCACATTCCAGCTCCAGAGCTGTTTGCCCAACAAGTTAAACATGCTGTTTTGAGGCTAAAGACCGATCCTGCAGAGGACAACTGCCTGTGAGGAGAGAACTAACAATGCTGTTAGACAAACTACAGCCAAGAAGAGCTGCAAACCCAACAGAGAAGTGAGGGTGAGAAGTTGCCATCTCAGACCCTTCACACAACAGAGGATGTGCAAGAAGGCTGGGGAGAGTGTTCAGAGCAGTCTGGCTGGAATCCAGCCAGCTTCATGGACACTCCTGCACCATAAAACGTGAACCACATCTTTGGTGTCAGCTCTGAGTCTGACCTAGCCCATTGTCCCTACAACAAGTGACAACTGACAGCTTTACAGCAGAGGTAATGCTTAGCTACAGCCATGCTTATGTAAGTAACATTGATAGTTTCTCTTTCTATCCCAAATACCAGCCCTTCAAATAAGCCTCTATTTTGCTGTGCCTCAGAACACAGACAATCTACTAAAGTGACAGTGAAAAGAAAGAGGAAATTCTCCTTTCTCCCAGCCTGGCTTCTCCCACAAGGTATGACAGTGCTGCTCCTGTCTCAGTGCCAGCTTTCATCCCTGGGAGGGCATTTAGACCCTTCTTCTTTTGACAACAAACCTGCAGAGTAATTTGTGTCTCTCTTTGTACATCTAATGTTACTATTCAAACACAGGGCCAGGACATCTGGGTGAAGGGATTTTTGCTTCTTCTGGGAACAACAGATGCTCTTTTCACAAGTGCTGGCACTCACAATCAATATCTCTGCCTTGGCCCTAGCCAGATCTGCTCCTGCTCTCCCAAGGTGATTGACACCATGGGAAAGGCAGCACAGAACAACAACAACAGTGTGAACCACAGGTCCTGGGGGAGCAATTACATAAATTTCACATCTTCATAGGCAATTTGATACAGTGACCCCGTGAGGCTGATGCTCTGAAGGATGCAGGCATGTAGCCAAACTCTCTGGAGACATATGAGCCACCACAGCCCACCAGAGGCCCAGCTTGTGCTGCAGAGACCACTGCTGTGCTGAGGACAAGATCAGCTTTAAACAAGGAGGGGAGGCAGAAATGCCATTCAGCTCATCCATATGGGTCCAGGCCAGGACAACCAAGGCTCCATTCAGAGACCAGAACTCAGACATTTGCTTAGAGCTGATCAGGGGACTGTGCTTACCTGTGTTTGTGATTCTGTGATTTGACATGGGTCAAATCTAGGAGAGAAAAATAGCCAGCACAGCTACTAAAAGCAGCAACACAGAGTGCCACAGCTCTACCTTGGAGTTGCATAAACCACTGAATGCTCTTTCAAAACAAATCTTTTTCAAACCTCTCTTTGAAAATACAAAGCTACAAAATGCCCATGAAGCTAAATCATATTAGATCACTCCAAATAAATTCAGAGGAGAAAGTGCCAAGGACAATTTCCAAAACAGAACGTGGCTCATAATTAAGTTCTCTTTCCTCTTTTTCTTCCTGCCTGTAACAAGCCAGTCACACCAGCACCTGGCTTCCAGTGCATAACCTACATTGTCTCCCTTCAGCAGGAGCTCCAGAATTGCTGACTTCTACATATTTTCAGACTACATCTAACATCTCTCAAGAAGTCTGTTAAAAAAATAATATAAAATCACACAGCACTAGGATCTGGATGAGGAAATGCAAAATGCCAATAATAAATAGTTAAACACAAATATTTACTTCAATTAAAAAAGAAAGAATGCACTGGGAAGACCAGCCTGTGCAATGCAGGAACTGGAAATGGCCTCTGGCACTGTCCCTGTGCTGGAGCAATTCAGTCACTGCAAAGGACAGGGGTGGCTTGCTGGATTGTGTCTACAAGTGGTAGCAAGGGCTCCCAGAAAGAGAACTGGAGCACTCAGCACATCTGTGTCAGTGTCTCTGATCCACATGCCTTTTGGTGTGCCAGGGGACTCTGGAGAAGTGCTGCAAACCACTTGAACTCTGCTGCACATGGGAGTGTGGAGGAAGGACCAGGGATCTTGGAGAATCGCCCCGGACAACTCCTGTTATGAAACAGAAACACAGACATGGGTAAGACCTTTAGGACCAAGGGATAAGCTCACACTTGGTCCATTACAACCCAACAAGCAGTCACTTAACCTTAGCTGACAGGCATTTAAAAGGCCATGGTATGTAAGTCAGAACTCCTGGGCTCACGTTAAGAGCACAGTACGGGGGGGAAATGGCACTTAATCAAGAACTTCTTACTATGGTCACAGCGACTGTTTCTTCTAGTAGTGTAAAGAGAAAGGAGGAACAGAACAGAGTGGAAGGAGATTACCAACATTATTAGATCTTCTCGGGGTGCCCTCACAGTCAATTCACTTAATGAGTGTGTAAAATAGGGCACGGATTCTTGAGCTGTTCTTCCCTTCAACAGCCCAAGCTTCTCCACTTGCCATGTAACAGAACCAACCAACCAAGATCCAGCCACCAAACAGCTGTCCAAGAGTTAACAGCTGCATCTTTGCTCAAGGGCAAGGTGGAGATGTGGAATCCATTCAGAGGGGCTGTGCAGAACAGATGACCTCTCTGTAGTTGCTATTTATTGATCCTTACTGCTCTCACAGTGGGGTCCCTCCCAGCCGTAACATTCACACCGATAGCTCCCAGGCCCAAGGATGCACACGCCCTGGTTCATGCACGGGTTGGGTTTGCACAGGTTCACGGGGCTTTTTGCTTCTGCAACAAACACAAGCAAAACAGCAGGCTCAGGCACATTCCCAGTGTATTGACAGCTAGCACCTACATCCATCAGGAGTGCTGCAAAAATAGCAGTAACTATATATCCCAGACATCAAAAAAACATCACCTAGGGCTAATGGGATTGGAAAATCACAATAGAGCAGAGAGTGGAAGTCCACAACCCTGTCATGACACAGAGGGCAAACTCCTCTGTGTTTAGCCTGGAGAAAAGAAAGAACAGCTTTGCTAGATATTCTAATCTGGAGGAGAATATTCCTAATAAGGCTCAAAAGAGTGACATCACATCAGGCTGCATATCAAGGAAAAGCGAAGTGGAACATCTTCAGAGCTGTGCACTGAACACATAAGCACTTCTAAGCTCCCCCATTATCCAGGCATTGTAAATGAGCAAGACACATGTTCGTCCCCAATCTGTTTACAATACCACAAGATTTCAAATCACTTTGCCCTGGAGAGAACTTGAGTTTCCACCACAGAGGACTAAGGACAAGAAGTAATCTGTGAAGCATGGATGGCACAAATGGAAAATAAAGTCAGAAAAAAAATTCTGGGCTTCTTCTTTAGGAGTTTTGAGAGAACAGTCTATAAACATGGCTCAAGTTATTATTAGCCCTGTTCTCACAAAATACATGATGGCTTTCCCAACCCTCTCAACACAGCAGAGCCCAGCTGTCAGCAGGGCTGGCAGTGTTTCATGCTGTCTTGCTGCAAATACAGTAGGTTAAGTAGTGGCATCCCAGATGGATTTGCTTCCAGTCTGCTGGCAACACCACCACAATCTTGGTAAGGTTGTGTAATTCCTCTACTGAACAACTAACTGGTGTAGAGTCTGGAGCTGCTGGCCTTGCCCTTTTCTCCACAGTAGAAAAAGCACAGAGAGAGTAGGAGAAGGGGAAAAATGAAAGAATATAAATTCTATTCCCTATTCATCAGGATGGTTACTGCAGCTTACCACACATTGTGCTCCTTCTCCCTGTACAGGTAACGATATGTGCACATTAACTCTCAACCTACACTGAAGATCAGCAAAATTATCATTGAAGTTCAGTTATTTGACAGTGAAATCCTAGATCTGAGACAGCTCAATCTTTAGTTCCTGTTGATTTGTATGGAGCCATGCTGGGTTCAACAATTTTGTCATCATGAGACATCTAAGATGGGGTCCTGCCTGACAGTTATCTGCAGGGATGGACACTTTTGCTTTCACTGTAGATTGGTAGAGCCACTAGCAATGAAAGCTGGATCTCTTGGACACACCACTCATCTTCCAGGTGCTAAGCTTCGCTCCAGAGAGCTTTTCCATGGTGTTCTGCTCCACGTCATGCATCCACCACCTCCATCCACGGCTGCTCTACTGCTAACAAAGGATCGTCTTAAGTAAGCTTCTTGTACGTCAGGAATTATACCCTTTGATGATCCCAAGAGCTTGTACTTTAATCAGATTCATATATGTTTAATGCTCAGATCTTCTCTCCAAGACCCTAGAACACTTTTTTCTGCGTCTTTTCAGCCAAGCCTCAGAATAACTAAAATATTCAAGGTGTCCAGAGGCAGGGTCTGTTTCTCAAATACTTTTATCATTACTCAAATTTTTAAAAGTCCTTTCATGGACAATGATTCTGTTATTAAATCTTGGACTTGGGAGCAAAAAACTGAATGAAGGGCTTATCTTTACATCGTCCTTGGTTCCAGCCTACCTAGTACAAACAGCGATTATCTGCACATGAAATGAAAGCAAAAATTCAGTCCCAGGAAATTATATGTTATTAGCCTGACTCATTGAACCTTGCCATCTCTTCCCCTTCATCTGTGGCATTGTAGTTAATTTCATGGTACAGTAGATTGTTTTTATAATAACACAGCTGAAAATACCATTGGAATAGGAGGACACTGAAAAGCTCCAGGTACCTAGAAACCATCTGCAGAGTGTGCCAGGAGAACAGCTCCTCACCCCAAATTGATGGAGCTGTAGCTCTTTCTAACCTGGAAGGAGCCACAGGCATGTCCAGAGATGAAAAGGAGCTTTGATTGTGCCGAAGCTTAACATGCTTCTTCATTTGACCTTACAAACACAATAAAACAAAAGCAAATAGCTAGATGTTAAACTCAGACTATTTTGAATGAGAAACAGGCATGGCATTTTAACTAGATGCACTTTTGCCACCACTAATATCTGAAAAACAAGGCTGTTGTCCTTTCCAAAAAGCTGACTTCCACCAAACACAGGCACTACACTCAGCACACAATTGTTTCAAGCTTCATATCAGAGTGTATTTTTTCGCAGTTTAGGACTGCCCCTCAGGACCTTAAGTTTTGAAGAAGGTGCACTTTGTGCCTTTTTAAGCAAACATGAGCGTTTACATGAATATTTGAAAATTCTTTACTCCTTTTGGAGATAAGGATTTGGTTCTACAAAAAAAAATTAATCACAGGTTGTCTGAAGGCCTCAAAATGGCCAGATTATGATTTCAGGATTAAATCTTGTGCAACACAAATAAAATCTTGAGAGCCTACATGATAACTTCAGTAGCAGGACACTGAGGAAGAACAGGAGTGATGAGGTTTTAGACCCAATGCTTTGCAAAAACCTGGCCACAAATCTTTTGAACACAGCTTTGGGAACCAGTACTGTTGGCTGCAGAAACATGTCCCATTAAAATCCACCAGCAACACTGCAGGGGCTATAGTAATGCACAGCGAACTCTATAGCTTTAAAGTAGTATCACAAAAAGAGAAAACTTCTTTCAGGTAAGGTAGAACCTAGACCTGTCAGGGCTTGAAATAGCCAGTCACACTAAGCTCAATCCTACCCACTGGACTAAATCTTAGGAAAGCTGGTTACAATTCCTAAATGATTACTTTGGACAGTCTTCAGATCCCTATGCATAGTTTGTCCATCTGTAAAATGCAAAAGATAGTATGGAGCTCACTTGGTAAAATATCAGAAAACCTAGGATAATGGCTGGGGGTACCTCGCTCTTCAGTGAGGATGGGACATTCACTTACCTTCACAAATCCTTTCAATGATTAGGTCTTGGTAATACTGCAGATCTTCATAAGAGGAGATGTGGACTAGGTAGTCAGGAGAACCAGCAACCCTCAGCAGCGTGTCCCTCTGTGCATCCCCAATGACAACCACAAACACCAAGATGCCGTTGTGCCTCAGCTGCTGAGCAGGGGCAGCTGCATCCTCCATGCCACCTCCATTTGTGAGCACCACCACCACCTTGTTGACACCAGGTCTTGCTCCTTTCTGCACTGTCATCACATCACCATATATATGCAGCAAAGCACTGCCAGCAGAGGCTGAGTTCCCGAGGAAAGGCACCTGGTCAATAGCTTGGAAGAGAGCTGAATTGCTTGTGTGGGTGTCCAAAGCAAATACAGTGTGAGCTTTGCTGCCATAGCTCACAAGGGCAATTTGGGTGACATCTCGGTTGATGCTGAAGTGCAAACAGCTGCTCCTGACGAAGCTCCTCAGCCGCAGAAAATTCTCTAGGCCAACTCCAGACGAGGCATCCACAGCAAATACCAAATCAAGAGCCTGTGCCTGGCAGCCTGGATAGAAGAGTGCAAACATGGCATTATTCACAATATAGAGGTACTCCTTTCTGACAAAAAAAAAAAAGCAGTAAGGGGAAATTGTGGGCAAAATTAATCATTGGTGATCCCTAACTATGGTCATCTACAATCCTTTTGCACCAATGATAGAGGTCCATCATAAAAAGCAGTGATGGAAGGTTAGTCCCTGGATCTGTGACTAACACAGGCAAAAAAATGACATTCATCTTTCTGCCCTTCCCTCCCCCCAGTGGAGTTCAGAAGTCCTCCTTGTGTTTTGACAAGCTTGTCCCACAATGCTTGTATCAGTCTTACCTTCAGGACTGTCCACATTGCAAATTCTTCTCTGCAGCTCTGGGATCTTGTTGAATAGGTCTTGGGGGTCTGAGTAGATAATTGTCTGCTTTGGACTGCCAGTCACCTTAGTCAGCTCTGCTCTCATGAAGCTGCTGCCTACACCAATCAAGAAGAGATCTTGGTCCCTTGCATACTTAGCAGCTTCTGCCACTGGATCCTGGGACTTGGAGTCAGTGAGCAAAACAACCACACGTGGGAGATTATCCTGCACATCTGCAAAGACTGGGACACTCCTAAAACCATGCTGTGCAATGTACTGCAGTGCTCTGCCTGTCAGGGTTCCTCCTCCACTGAAATTCAAAGCATCAATGCTCTTCATGAGACTGAATGCATCCTTGTGTTGGCCCACTTCAATGGGTATCCTGACATTGTTACTGTACTGAGCAACCCCCACATTCATTAATGAGTCCTGGCCCATCACTGCTTGTAGAAACCTCTTGAGGAATGCTTTGTAGCGCAGGAACCCTTCCAGTGTGACCCCTGCTGAGCTGTCTATCAGGAAAAGGAGATCCACGCTGCACTCAAGGCTCAGCTTTGTTGCTGAAAAGAGAGACGCAATTTGTCAAATGCAAGGCAGAAAGACAGGCACGTCGGGCACCTCAGCTGGGGCCTGCTGGAAGCTCTGTGGTATGGAGGTAGGACATTGCACACAGTAACCTAAATGCTTTGCCAGACATAGCATGAGCTGGAGGACAACTGTGACAGCAACATATTTTATTTTGGTTGGATGCTACCTACACCTTCAGAGACAGGAATTATCTATGGCAGTCTACAGAGATTCCTAAACTTTTGGACAGCAAACTTCAAATTAGAAAATGACAACTCTATACTCTTAGTACTCTGGGGTAGTCAAAAAGTTTCAGCATGTCAAGAGCTAGTAATTCCCTTTAGGAGAGAACCCAAACCTTTTTCCTTTTTATTTTTTCCTTTGCCTGTGGGGGGTGGGGCTGGGCCAGCCAGGAAAAGGGGGACCAACAAACAAGCCTGAATATGCATACGGACAGAAATGGAAGAGGAGTGTGGTTTTAGGAGGGATAGAGCTCTGGCTTGGGTGCTGGCATGGGAGAGAGCGGCATGGGACCTCTCTGCTGGGGAGTCCGGGGCCCTGTTTTTCAGCGGACAGAGTCTTCTGCAGAAAACCATTTCTCTAACGACAGGTTTATTTTCCTGCAGGAACATCCCTGTTGGCTGTGTATTTCGTGGGTTTGTCTGGCATTCTGATTCCCAAGACTGTTTTCCTGTTTAAGAAAGACAGCCCGGAGCGGACTCTCTTTCTGTCTGGGGGGGCGTGTTTCTGTGGGCTCTGCTGGCTGTGGGGAGGTGATTAGCCATCGGGGTCTGTCGTATATATATAGTTGGTTCAAAGCACTGATTATACATTTTGTTGTTGTCTGGTTCTGTCACTTATACATATATATATATAGTTCTAATAAATTCTTGTCTCCTTATAAGCCCCGGGTCCCACATTTCATAAAATTTAAGATAATACCTGTCCAAACTAGGACACAGCATAACATCAAAAAAGGAGAGAGTCCAAGCACCAGATCCACATCTGTAACACCCTGAGATATTTTTAAGTGGGACTCTTGATTCTGGGGAAAGTAAAAGGCATTTTCTGAAGATCAGGACCTTCTCTGGTTTCTTACATTGAATCATCAAAATCCAGAGTTTCCCTGAGGCTCACGTGTGCAGAGAGGGCATCAACAAGCATACCTGTGTGCCTCTCACAGTTATGCTATTCTCTTACTCCCAGGGCACCTGCATTTAGAAACAAAGGCACCCACAATAGCACTGATGCTCTCCATATCCACAAGGTTTCTAAGCAGCAAGACCAAATCACCAGGCCTGACAGAGTCATAACCAGCATGAGAGAAAACTCAGCCTGTTGTCTCCCAGAGAAAAGCCCAAAGGCTGCAGCCCAACCCCAGTTGTCCCTATGGCCATGCAATGAGAGCTGCAAAGGCAGGACACAGCTAAGAAGGAAGGAGGGGGAGTGCAGGTTCACACCTACCACAGTGGGTGTCTCCTCCATACCCCACCGGGCAGAGGCACTGGTATCTGTGCAGTTGCTCTGGGACACACGTACCCCCATTCTGGCATGGCTGGGAGTCACAGGGGTCTAAACAGGACCAGGAAAAGGAAAGACAGGGAGTGAACAGGGAGTCTGCCCCATCCCACCCTGTGCCAGGGTGAACATCACCATTAGGGGAAAAGGGGTCACACCTCTGGCCCTCCTGCTGCAGTTTGAACTCATGCAGGGCCATAAGCACCCCCAACTCGATGGTAATTTCATTTACAGGCAATGATGAAGAAAGTAAACCAGGTCATAACCTCCCTGCATTACCTTTGGAATAACACCAATGAAGTTACAATAGTGTAAATACAGAACTGCTAAAGGTCATGCAGCCCTTCCAGATTTCAATGAAGGGATCAGAGTCTGGCTTGCTGCTTGGACAGAAAAAAAAAAAAAAGTGGCAAAAATAGCCATTGTTATCTGAACCAGCAAAAAGGATGGGGTTAAAGACAGAATTCAAGGACAAAAACAGGCCAGCAATCAGCAAGCATCAAGTTCCCTGCTAAACTGATGATGTTCAGGGTATCAAGTAAGTGAGTGGAGGCATCTCACTGTGTACTCCTCCAGCTGGAGAGCAGGGATTCCCTGGGAACCAGTGCAAGCTCTGCCCTGGGAACACGAGCAGATGAGCATTAACTGACTCCTCAAGTGGAAGGAAATAGTGGGGAAAATATTTTAATCCAAAAGAACACTGGTCATAGATAACCATGAGAAAAAAACCACAAACAAATGGACATAGGTTATCAACTTTTTGTTAAAGATCACAAACTCTAACTCAGAACAGATTTTTTTATAATGAAATTAGAACCTCATCTTTTTATTATTACCTTTCCTGCATGGTAAATAAAGTCTAGGTCCTACCTGAACATACAGTTCGTAAGCATCTGGATGGGTGTTTTATCAAGACTTTCTTCCACCTGAAATAGGAAGAATCAAACCTATAATTAATGTAAAGACTAACAAGGCATCTTCAAGGTTGACTTACTACTGAGTTTTAAATGGAACCAATTTTCCTTTTAAAAAACAATTTATCAAAAAAAAAAAAATGATGTCCATTCTAAGTGGGTGGCAGAAAAACCCAAAAATCATTTCGTCAAATCTGCTCTTTCTGGTTTTGAATTCTACTTTAACACTTTATGTTTAGAGATTATAGATGCATTTTTAAAGCTCAGAATAATATTTTTTTTCTAGTTGCTACAGAAAAGATACTAAACTTCTTGCTCTAAATTTGAAAGAGATTAACATTTTACAGAAGTGAGCATTTTTTATTCAGTAGTAATTCTAGCATCTAACTTAGCCATTGTAACTAATGGACAAGAAAGGTTTAGACTGGCAAGAAATACTCAGCCCTCAGCTGTGCCTCTCAGTTGGACTTTTCTACATCCATCATTTCCCTGCCCTAAGATTATATGAAAAAATGCCCACACCCTAGAGTAGAAGTATATTAATTGCCACATAAGAAGACAGCTAATGTTTGTTCCTGACAGTGAGATGATTTCTGCTTTAAACTTTCATCCTAGTTAATCTGGTTTCTCTTCTAATACTTACAACTTCATCATGACATCAATCTTCCAAAGCTCTGCATTGCTTCTCAAACTACTGGCAACTGTGGCCAAAACCATCACTTTTGTGATGCCACAAACAAGCCATAAGCTGTTCTGCTTTCCCATGGTGACTCTGAAAAGTATCTAGAAATGCTTACAGCTATTAAGACATGTCTGAAATTGTCCATACAATCATCCTCCAGTATATCCACTCAGGAGGCCATTAATGCATAGCCCAGGTTTGGGGTGATTTCCAAACTATCTGTCAGCCTGGTCTTCAAAGACATGAAGCATCTCTTCAAAGGAAGACTAATCCCTATCAATTTCTGGACACCACCACTTTCAGTCAGCTCTTTTTATCAGCAAAGAGATCATGAAGCTGCCTTTCCCTTCACAGCTCATCTTTAAAGCATTTCTCCTATACTGGCTACAGTGCCAATATTTTTTGAAGAACCTGATATGCTTTATGGGTTTTCAGCTCCAGTCTCCTATCCCCAGGCAAGAGGACATTTCCCTCATACAGCTCACTGCCGTTGACCTGACAATGAAGCTCTTTGTGTGCATCCCAGTTTTAGCACTGTCCTGCTGTGACTGGAGAGTATTTTCTGCCAGTGACTGTAGCCTCTCCACAGGGCAGTGCCTCCCATGCCCCCAGGGCAGCTGAGCAAAGGAAAAAGGGGCTTCTCTGAAGGGAAGAAAGCTTGCATGAATGAGAACAGAAATGGCAGCAGCACTGGGAGCCAGACCTAGGAACACTCTGTAGAACAGAATCAGTTCTAATCTGGGCTAATAATCCTCCTCTTTTTCTCAGCTCCTACACTTACACTTCTCAGATCAGCCAGTGGTCAGAGTAGGGAGAGTCTATTCCTAGGTCTAGAGACCATGTTTGCATCAGTCTTCTGAGGGAATTTCACCCCAGCAAAAAGTCATGGTCAGATAAAAGCTTTATTACTGCATCTCTCAGCCCCACTAACTTCTAGAGATGTGGGTGTCCAACTCACCTGTAGAAAGGGCACAGAGAAGCCCGCACTGCATTTGGCTGCTTTGAGCCTTTCCAACACACATAATTTCCAGCCAGCTCTTTCACAGTCTCCAGGGTCCTGCGTTCACAAGGGTGAGATACAACTTTGCAGCCTGTAGTGAAGAACAAATGCAAACTAGGATCAATTGCCTAAAAATACAGTCTGTGTGGGAGTGGAGCACCATTAGGAAATGGGTTAGTCTTCCTCATCTACTTACTGGCAGCACACTGGGCAGTGCTTCAAAAGGCCTCCATGAAATCCCAGAACAGAAATATTTTGTTGGCAAGCTCATCAGCCTACCCTGTGTTCTGGGTTGTTCACTCTTCAGCCACCTTTGCTTTGTTATAAAACTTGTTTTGCTGTGTTCAGGGTTCAAAGACAACTTTTCAGCCTCCCTGTTGCCTTCATCATTCTACCTCTGGACCACTCCAGTTCTATCTTTTCTATCTCTTGAAAGCTCCTGGTGGCCTCCCCTTAACACACAGCTGATTTTATATATCCCTTTGTCCCTCGTGACTTGATCAAGGACAAGAATTCCTACTTTCAGAGATGAACAAGGACATAGAAAGAGTTAGAATCTTGCAGCTTGCAGGCATTAGGAGAGGTAGCTAGCAAGCATGCCATCCAGTTTGGGCACCAGAAGCAGTTTACCTCAAAGTGCAACACTCGCTAATTCCCCTGAATGCTTTCTCACACTGCCTCAGCTTTCTCACTCAGTGACACAGTCCAAGCTTAAAGCACAGGCATGGAAGCAGAGCCAGGACAGGGGTTACCTGGAGCTGTGATGCTGCAGACAGAGCTGGTGAGGGTGCTGTACAGGCCGTTGGCAGCATCGTTGGCATCTCCAGCAAAGAAGACGTGCTGCTCAGTGGGCTCACTAGCCAGTATGTGCAGCTCCTCCCACCTGCTGAGCAAAGGAAGGTTTTAACCACCTGGTCATCTGCAAAGAACTGAGTATCAAAACAAACCCAGTGAAGCAAATGGAGAGCTGATACAAAATTATGACACCCTTCAAACAGTTCTCAAGATGCTAGTGTGTTTAGTCTTAGACAGTAGAACTCTACTCATTGGAAGAGCTTCCCTCACCTGCTCTGGTCCTACTTCTACACCACCCACCAAGTTAGTGTTTCCTTCATGCCTGTGTTACTGTGCACATTTCCCCCTTTTCAGACTTCCTATCTAGCACAAGGTCACCCATCACTCACCAGGACTTGCCATTTGGCTGCCTGGGCTTCTATTTCCCACTCTGTGTAAACCTGCCTACCTTGGAAACTTGATTCCCACTGCAAAAACCATGATGTGCCTCTCCTTCACCTGCACTGCAGGCACTGTGGTGCTGCCCTGGGACTTCCCATCTGAAATGATGATCAGGACTTCAGGGACACTTGAGTTTCTGCCACCAGGGAATCCCTTACGGAGAATGTACTTCAGAGCCCGACCCGTCTCTGTGCTCCCACCTCTATAATGGAGGAAGAGAAAATCAGAAAATCAGAAATCAAAGCTCTTTTCCTGCTGCTGAATTTATCAGTTGATTTAGAAATTTCTACTCTCTGGTGATTGGAAACTTAGCATATTTCTTCCTTTTGCCACATAACACATCCACAGAGATGTCTAATCCTGTCATACTTGTCATCTTCCTATCCATAGGTCCCATGTACTCACCCTCATGTTCCTCCTCTCCAACCCTCTGGAGTTCTCTGTTTTTTCATCTGAAAATTGCAGTCACTTCTTTAAGAATTGTCTGGAAATGTTGTTTTACAACCACCTCTGGTATTCCAGTCAGAAGCACAGTAGAGGTGGGCAAAATGAACAAAGACCAGCACCTCAAAGTGTTTTCTTTGCTCTTGATACAGAAACATTCTATGAATTCCTGTCATGTATCATCCCTTACCCTCCATGGGACCTTCTGCTGTTCTGAGACCAAGAGCTAAAGCAGGGATATGTCCCAGCTTGTTACTGACTGTCTGCAGTTCGGTAGCATGCAGAGTTCCAGACTTTTTCTCCCTGGTTGATCTGCAGGTTAATTCAATTTTCTACAAAACGTCATTTGTCCATCCTGTAATAAAGCTCCTGAAAATAGAAATGCTGAAAGCTTCTTAGTACCAGGCAATTCCATCTGAAAATCTTATCCATCTGCTCTGGAGAGCTCACTGATGGGATGGTGAGAAAGATGAAGAAAAGTGGGCCTGGGGAGCAGAGTGCAGAGGTGTGCAAACTGACCTCTGAAGGAATGAAAACTGTCATCTTGGACAAAAGATGACAAAGGCAGATTTGAGTGCTCTCCTGAGGTCTTCCCCACAGTAACATCTACTCCCTCTTGCCTGGCCTCACAAAAGCAGTTTTTAGTGGTGGAAGTAACAAGATAACTCCATATTTTGGCAGTCCCTGAATTCTGCCCTGGAGAAGGGAATGTTCCTGAAGTAGAAAGCAAATTAGTTCAATACTCAGCAATCCTCTCAGTAACAAAGTACTAAACTCATGCCAGGACTCAGGTGCCAAAGGGGGCAACATTCCAGTTGCCAGCAGTGACACAAATCAGCAGGTAAAAAGGGCTGCTGCTAAGTGTTAAGGAATGGCAGACATCAAACCTTGCAGTTCTGCAATAACTCTCACAGAAAAGCAGTCATGAATGCAATGCAATTGGAAATTAAGATACAGCTTGTCCAAGAACAGCTTTAGTTAAAGATGCTTTAGAAATCCTGAGACTTGTTTCTTCGGAGATTATTAAAGAGAAGATTTACTGCCAGATGCCTCCTTAACCTAAGATTAAGTTCTTAGCCCAATTGCCTTCCTGAACCTGGAGAGAATGGAGCCGTCTCTCAGAGGTATGCTGCACACCAGCACAGAGCCACGGAGAGGGCAGAGAGATCCCTCTGGCAGCAGAGTGCACCCAGGAGAAGTGACACTCAATGCAGACAGCAGTTACAGTCAGTGTCTGCACAGCACTTGGGTCTCGTTGGTGATGGCATACTGGCTGTGAACTGGGAAGGACCCTCTCATTGCAGAGGGTGCTGAAAATGATGCAGAAGGGAATAAAGAAGGGAGTGCTAAATAGACACAGATGTCTATGAGGGGAAGGACAACATGTGGTGGTTTCTATGGGCTGCACATTTACTTTAGTTGTTATTCTTGCTAGTGAGCTCCACAGGGCTGGCACTGTCCTCTGCTTTCAAGACTTAACTTTAATGGACTTAGAAACACTGAGGCTACCTGGGCACATCATCCCCTGCTGCCAGCCACCTGACTCAACAAACTCAAGCTTCACATCAATCATCTATGTTCCTCACCCAGACATCACCAGGCTAAGACCTTGCTACAACACAACACACTAAGCAAAAGCCTTTTATCCTCTGTAAAAACTGAGGGCAACCTAGACCACAGCTTTGATCCCTGCCTACAACACATGATCACTTTTTGCTGTTGCAGGGCTAAACATTTGCTTATCTGAAAAGGGTAAATCCTGTGTGGGCATGAGTCTCCCTCTTCCTTTCTTTGTAGTTCTCCATCTGCACAAGAGGTCTGTAATGTGCCATCACATCTTGTGATTGCCTTTTAGAGCTGCTTTTATTTCCATCCAGAGCAACCAAGGGGAACCAAGTTACAAGTGCTAGCCCTTTCTTGGCAGCATCACGTTCTCTTCTGCCACAAACACATCCCATTTGCTTTTTGTACATCCATTCTTTGCTTTAGCACCTGGCTTGCTTATTCTAGAAAAGCATTTGATCATGTTCATGCTCTTTCTTTTCCATCTACCCTCTGATTTTCATCAAAAGCTTTTTAATTCAGTACCTGACAGATCCTTCTGCTTTGAACTTCTTTCTCTAGGTACTTCCTTGTTTGTACTCCATCCTTTCAAAGCATAGTCAATGACCGTGTGTTCACAGCATGTCCAAATCTGCCTTCTCCTGAGCAGATGTCAGTACCTGTCAGATGCTTCAGTGAAAAGTGCTGTGCATGATGGGACATTGTATATAGTCAGTTTGATTACTAAATCTTGATGAACTCAGTAAGCTGTGCCCATGTGAGTCCTGAGAAGTATAAAAAGTTAATATAAGAGTCTCTGCACCAAAGTTCATTAAATTCAGTTTGTTACTGATCTGCATTGGGAGGTTTGCTGGTTTTTGACACAGTACATGGGTGTTTAAGGCAGTACTCAAATGAGGATATTCTGAAGGTGGAGAGGATCTGAATTTTACATGCTGCCTCTTCTCAGAATTGCACTAAGAAGGTTTCTTTGCTATAACCAGCCATTGACTTGCATGAAAGAAAGTCATAAGAAATTTAGCTTCTGAGTTGAATTCAAAAGCTCTTTGGATGGGATTCACAGAGAGGGACCGGCAGTCTCCAAATAAATCACAAAAGCTTCATCTCAGTCTGGTGCTGTCTCCTTTCAAGTGATCTCAGCTCCACGCCCAAAGAAGTCAGGAAATGCCTCAGTGGCCAAAAGCTCATCAGAAGCACATCCTCTCAACTGAAATGTCAAACATCCAGTTTTTTCAGAAGCCAATTGGAATCCATCCATAACTATTTTATCTACTTTGAAATGTCAGCTTTTCATTTAAACTAGAAAAAACTTCTGAGCACAATGTCATTATTTCTGTTTGATCTGTCAGCATCCATGTGTTGTCATCAAGGAACTTCTGTGCCAGACACCAAATGCTGCTTCACTTTCTCTGCTCTCATAGACTTTCAAACATAGCCAAAGAAGAGGAATCTTGTTTTCTGATAAGTTTTTCCTGTAATATTACACAAGAGGGTCTCTTGATTTGATATACTTATCAAAAGCACTGCAACAAAATCCAGTCAATTGATGTTGCTCAAAGAAGTCAGAAGTGATATTTGCTTCCAATGTGGACATCATGCTAAGAGCAGCAGACATCCATAAGAAATTCTGATCTAACTTTTAGCCCTAATGCAGATCAGCTAAAGAAAGAGTAGACACCCACAGGCCATAACACTTCCTCATCTATCACAAAAACAAGTGTTATTTTAGGGTGGTTGCCAGATCCTTTGTAGATCCAAATGTATTTCTCAGAGATGAAAAGTGTGGATTTTGAGAGGTTCTAAGGACAGTGCCTCTTTGGGTTTCTGGCTCCATTTTCCAAGGTAATGGGAAGACATCAAAGCCTTAACATTCAGAAAGAAAAGAGGTTTCTGTCTGAAAACCTCTTGAATTCTGCAGACACAATTACATAGATATTTAGGGACTAGCACTTTGTTGCTACCTTGTAAGAGAAAATAAATTTTAACCACAAAAAAAATGAAGACACACACTGTCCTGACTTTGCTCAGCCATGCAGAAATGCCACACATTTCCTTGGAAGGATGTAACCCACCATCTGGCACAAACAGCCAGAAAAATCTGCTGGGAAGGTCATGGAACACTCTGCCCTATTTACCACATTATAGTGGGATGCTGAAAACTTTCTCCCCTATCAACTTGCACTGACAAGCACAGACCATGTTGCACGATTTCAGCAGACTACAGATTATGGAACACAGAGAGTGTACATCCACCTCCTCCCTAGTGCATCATGATAGTGTATGCACAGAAAAGAAGGAAATTTCTGGACCTCAGAAATCATTCATAGTCCAGAAAAAGAGCAGAGCTGTAAAATAGGCTGACCTGAACACAATTCTCTTGACTCTTTCTTTCACTTCTTGTCTTGTTAGATATGAATCCAGTGGAAATTCGAGGTGTGGAGTTGAGCTAAACTGTATCACTCCCACACGGACCTAAAAAGAAAGGTTAAAAATTATGAAAGGTGTCTGTGAAAGTTTTAGTCTTTTGATCATCTTACAGATTCAGGAAGACTAAACTGTATTGAGACAAACTGTTTTTCATATTGATCCACTGGCACCCTAAATGAACTTCAAAAAAAGAGTACAAACACCAGCATTAACTATACAGACTATAAACAAAAATATTCAACAACAAACAACGGGAGCCTCTGCTGCAGTTACAGGCAGTTCAAGATCTATATTTATCTATTCAGAGCAGCTAGCAGCATCAAGGACAGTAAGTTTATAAATAACAGCTTTTAAACCCAGCCATTTCTACGCTGCGCAGACAAGCTTTTCTTTACTAAAAGCAGCTCCCTCTTGCATTGAGCACAGTAAGCAATACAAAGCAATTATTTTTCTACTACTTTGTCTAAACCCATTGTCTATAGTTGAAAATGCCTGAAAATACAAATAGACCAAAAGTTCTATATTGGGCAATACATCCACAATATTTCACTGAAGCCTTTACAAGAAGTTTTATGGAATGTGACAGCTTCCAAGGTGAAAAGGCTACAGATTTTCAGTCCAGTCTATGTGAATTTTAAGAGAAAGACATGGGGAAGGATGGTATTTAAAAATAGACAGACACCATATCTGCAAATAGTATACGTTCAAATTCTTTTGCCTAAGCCTACACTGCAGGTGGTTCCCAGATGCAAGTCTCTACTTTCATTCAATTTAGTGTGAGCCATGAAAAGGGAATGACCATTTGACTCAAGACACCCAGCGTTTCCCAAAGACTCGCATGCACATTCTGTCTTCACCATCATTGTCCAGGCTGTGGATACCTCATTGGGATGTGTGGCTGCAAGCTGTATTCTGAAAGGTGAAAGATTCCTTAGATGAGAAAATGATGGAGGTGAATGGTGATTTCAGCTTCCAAAGGATCTCACAACAAGGGCAGAGAAGCAGCTTTTTGATTTTTAATAGCTGGTCTGGAGAAGGTTTTTGGGTATGAGTCAAAGCATCCCTGTCAGGGGAACCAGAAGCAAACACAAGACTTGCCTCTGTTCCTTTGCTCCCAGAAATCTCTGGAGAATAGATCAGGGGTCCTCAAAGCTGCTGCAGTGGTCCAGACTCTCTCTCTGTCCTGCCTTGGGTTCCTCTTCCTGCTATGCAGACACCTTGTATCCCTGCCAGGACCTTCCTAAAGACTTGACATTTATCTGGAAAGGCTCTTACAGAGAATCAAGTACAGCAACCATTCCAGCCCACTCCAAGGTCCCTGGCTAGGACAGTGTGATGTGATGTGGGACTGGATACACAACTGGAACCACAGCTGGATCTGGCTTGAAATCCTCTCAGACAAACCTCTGGATGTCTCATTCAGACTCAGAGTTGCCTCAAGTATGGCTCCAGGGAGCAGATCAGATCTTAAGCAGTCCTGACTATGGCTATAGTAGCACAACGCCCATCACTCCTTGCAGACACAGGGCACCTAAAATTAGACTGATTTGAGACAAGGTCCAGAATAGGAGTGGACAAGAAAGGACCTGGCATAGCCACACCTGTCCATTTATCTTAAAGCATTTAATATTGGGTGTCTGTAAACACCAGCTGCTTGAACTCCATCTAGCCAGTTCCAGATAGTCAATCCTGTGCTCTTCTCTCTGGTGAACACCAGCATTAAATGCTCTGAACCACTGGCATGTGGGGACTGTGGTGATATTTTTGGAGACCTATGGCAGCATGCAGATCCCCAAACTTCATTTTGGTGAAATGTCTCTGGTGTCTTGAAATTAGCTCCATCCCTTCTGCCCTTTCAGCTTATTTCTAGGAGAACCAGAGCAAGCAGGTTGTTTCATTGACCATTATACAGAAATTTGGTTCACTTATCAGAGACTAATTCAGCAACTTTCCTGGAAAAAAAATGGATCCAACCATTTTTGTCTGTAACCATTCAAACAAAACAAAAAATCAGTAAAAAAAACCAAAACAAAATATAATCTTTAACCTGAAAGACTGTCTTTTCTCAAGACCAAGTGAAACTGCTTAAAATCTGTGAAGAACCAAGAATTGTCCTCCAACCCCACTGCTTCAGAAACCTCCACTGCATCTTTCTGAATAAATACTCTCACCCTGTGGTAGCTTCTAGATTGAATCTTGTATGCTATCATTGGCCTTTCCACATATTGCCAAGCTGCTTGAAATACAGACATTCCTGACACTCACCCTGTCTGGATGGATGTCCAAGGCATCACAGAGCTTGCCCACAAAGTGCTTAGACCTTTCAAAGCTTCCTTTGCCAATGCTGTAGGAGCCATCCAAGAGGAAAAGGACATCTAACGAAGCAGAGCACTGCATCACTAGGAGAAAAAGATAAACACTTTGAAATTGCACTTTATTAGCCTCACTCTCTTGGCTAGAGAGCCAAGAGCAGAAGGCCTAGACAGATGGACTTGCCAAGGACAGACAGTTGCAGCCAGCATGCACTCCTGCTCTGGCCTCCAGTTCGGCCCTCACTGTCTGCAAGACTTTACCCTTATTCCAAGTCTCCAGTCTGGCTTCAGCAGTTCAGTGAAAGCATGAGAGCAGCAACCCCAGTGAGCTGATGCAATTGTATCAAAAACCATGGAGCGCTGCTATCCCAATGAAGACAAGGAGGGGTGAGCACAGGGAGAGGTGGCTGTGCCTGGCAGGACCTGCTGCGTCTCCAGTTCAAGGCATGGAGGGAGGCAGTTGTAAAACATAAGTCCCATGGAGCCAGGTGTGTTTCATCTGCAGCATGTTTTTGAAATGCCATTATTTTTCTAAAGACAAGTTATCTGAACTGGCACTGACAGGAACAATTTTCACCAAAATCTGCCTTTTATTCTATCTTCAGAGATGTGTCATTTATCAACCCTTCTGGCATGAACGCAACTGCTCCCAAGTAAAAGTTCCTGAGGTGCTTACACTGCAGTGGAAACCTGTAATTTCACTGACAAAACAAAAAGGTAGTCTGCAGACTCTGAAGAGCCTTTATCAAAGCATTTACACAGAAATTTTAAAGTCACCTCTGCAGCATTTACCAGAACTAATGTAAAAGAAAACTGAAACCAGAAGCAAAATGTGGGCAGCTGGCACATCAACTTGCTAAAAGCTCTTTTGACTCATGCCCTTTCTCTATCCTCATTATCATAATCATCATCATTTTATTATCACAATTTTCCAAATCAGTCCTGCTAGAAAAACCCTGTATTTATAATTAGGGTTTTCTAATACCATATTACAAAGGATTGAAAGTTGTAAAGCATTCCCTTCTGGGTCGCTGGATTTTCTAATAGGACAACCAGCCTTGCCCTGGAGCACTGCAGTGGGGACGAGCTGGAGCACAGCCTGTCTGCCAGCACTGTCCCAGCTTGTCAGCCTTGTCCTCAAAGCTGATCTGAATGTGGAGGTGCAACAACCCAGATGCTTGCCCACAGTCACTGAATGTGGTCACCTACCTAAGCACACACACAGAACCAGCTTGGCACAGAGACAGGGTATTCAGGTTGCTCTGGACTTTCCTGCCAGTGGCAGGGGGGTTGGAACTAGATGGTCTTCAAGGTCCCTTCCAACCCAAACCATCCTGTGATTCTATGAGCACAAGAAGCATCAACCTCCGTGTTGCAGCGGCAGGGCTGCAGTAATCCAGATCTCTTAAGGAGAGTTGTAAGCAGGATACCTGCAACCTGCTGAATGGCTCTTGGTGATGTGCATCAGTGAGAAAAGTCCACATACAGCACATCAGCAGGTAAAGTCTGAGCTAAACACGTGGTGTTATGGGAGGGCCTGGCATAGAAAATGTGTCATTTATCACAGACCCCAGAAAATAATGGAGGAGAACACATGATACAGTCTAGAAGTAAAAAAAAACTGCATGTACAATAAGGGACCTGTAGGAGAACACGGTCTGCTGGCCAACCAGACCCCAGCTTGCCCTACTCACAGCATTGTGGCCAGTGTTGGCTTACAGCCTGAAAAAATCATCCACTGGAGAGGTCTGATCACAAATCAGATTTGTGATTAAACACAGCTCCTTAAATCAGGATTGCATGAAACAGGCTCTGAAGGAACTGACAGAAATACCAGCCAGTTGGCAAATAGTCAATTGGGAAAGACAGAGTAGGTCCCAGAAGAGCTAATCCCAATGCAGGGGAAAGCCAGGATAGGATAGAAGCAGCCACAACGCTATTTCGCCAGAGCATTGCTGAGAACTGTACAGACTGGAGTACAATAAACAAAAATAATAGTTTTTAAAAACCCACCAAAAAACACACACACACAAAAAAACCCAACAAACCCCATGAAACAAATCAAAACAAAACAAAAAGCCAAGAAAAGTGAGAAAAACAAAGAAAGAAGGAATTGAGAAAGTAGATGGCTTGTTTTAAAAAGCAAACTTACTCTGGCCAGCAGCTGAGATCCTGTCAATCATCTCCTGGTGAGCATGAATTTCTTGCAAACCCAATGTCAGCAAAACTGTGGGATCAAACAGATTATTACCCATTCAAACTAGAAACTTCCTTTAAAGAAAAATTGTATGCAGACTTTCATATATAGCAGCAAAAATACTGGTTTGTCGTGCAGATTTCATACTCACAAAAAATAATAGGGTGGCACAGCATTGTATCTGTGGGAGGAAAGTCCTTCCAGCATGGACACAGCATGAAAAATGCCAAGGACATGACAACAGCACATGGGAGGACAATCCCTGTGCTCACCACATGCAGGGATGAAGTGCAAGAACAGGAGCTAGGCCAGGCTCCTAAGAATATAGTCATAAGCAAGATACCAAATAATTGCACTGGAGAAATTTATGTACTTTTAGTATCACAAAAATAAACATCAGATTTTCCCATATCACTTAAGACACTTCACATACAAATCAGTCCCACGTTTGGATTCTCAGAAAAGCTGTTTCTCCAGATATTATTTTATCTCCTTCTGCATGAAACTATGTCTCAGAGGTTTATCTATAAAATTCCTAGAGAGGCAATGATTCTGCTCACATTCCTGGGAACTACAAGCTCCAGATGAAGACAGGGAAGCTTCTGAGACAGGAACCACTGATGCAAAATAATGACATTAAATGTACCTTGGGGAATCAGTAAAGCGCAGATGGACTCAAACAACAAGAGGCTCATGGTGACAAATCTGAAGGGAAAACAAAAAAAGAAGAATATTAATCCAATTCCTAAAGCCAGTTTATTTACCTGCAGCTGATCATCTCCTTGTTGGTTGTCTCACAGGATGCGTTCAGAAACATTTGGTCTGAGGAACAAATGCAACTACTACCCTGGGGAGAAGGGTGGGAAACAGACAGCTGGAAAAAAAAAAGAAAATACGGGAATGATAGAAAAGAAAGTTTCCCTATGTATTGGATTAATCTTTTTTACTACCAAAACCAGATAAAGTGGGCTTTGGAAGGAGAGGAGGCTTTGTCTGGGGCTGCTGGAGAGAACAGCAGAGAGGGAACTGTCCTGTGGGTCCAGCCTCAGCCGGTGCTGCTGCCCATCCTCATCATCACTCAACCACAGGCATTTTCATGTCTTGCACTTTCCGAAAACTGGCTTTCCAGGGAGATGTTTTTTATGTGCAACTGTCCAGAAAAGTCAATTTTCTGCTCATTTTTCCTTTGAAATCAGCAATGCTGCCATCACATCGTAGGTGGACTTCAGTGACACTTTCAAGCATGCCCAGTTTTAGACCAAGCATGTCTGGCAGAGGCCTTGGCTTTCCATTTAAAACATGTATATTTATTTTTCCTCTGGATTAAAAGCACTGGGTGCACTCACTAAAGCAAACTTGATCAGAATTCACACTGGGTCTCTGCCTCTCATTGCAAAAGCAGATTTTCTTCATGTAAAGACAAGTAAGTTTTCTTCAAGTTAAAGACAAGTAAGTACATTTCTTGATATCTAGATCTATTAATTGTTTTTTGAAGAAAATATAGAGGACGTTTTCTCAGGAAAGACTTGTATCTGCAGCAAATTAGATATTTAATAAGCAGCCAGGAAGAACTGATGCTTGTTAGTTAAATTGCAAAAATAGACCCATTCCTCTCACTCCAGGTGCCAATTCTTTGAAAGCATAACCTCGCCAAGGAAACAGCTTCAAGGGGTGTCCCATGGGGCCTCCATACTGCCCAGCCCAGCCTTCCACTGCGATCACCCTCACACACCTCTGGCTATTAGCTGCTGCAGGAAGGCATACAGCTTGGCAGAGGAAGGAGCCCAGCACTGGTTTCTGTCTGTTTTACAGTTTGACCAGAGATCTGATGTTCAGTGCTAGTGCCTCGCTCTCAGTTTCCCTGCTTTTAGATGTTGTGCATCAGCAGCCCTGAGTTTCCACCCCTCACATCATACAAGGCAAGACAGCTGTAGTAGCCCATGCTCAGTTACCTGCACAGGTCCAGAATATAGAGGGGATTCAATAGGTGTCATTAGGGATTAGAGACACAATGCTCCATGTGCTACAGTTCTTTACCCAGTACCAGGCATCACCCTTCAGCACATCCTCCCAATACCCCCACCAGACTGCCAGGGCCAAAGCAGAGGAGCCCAAGCTTGCTTAAGTAAAGGGAGGAAAACACAAAATGCAATCTCAATGAAGAGGACCTTGTGTCCCTCAGAAGCTTCAATCCCTGGCACATGCCACAGAAATAAGGTAATCCTTTTGCCATGCCCTGAGGACATTCTTACTAGGAGCTAATTCCAGTGCACTCAACACCCAAAGGACAAGCTTATGCTTGCAACCAGATGTGACAGGTAGGGGGGGATTTCAAGTTCTTTTCATACAAAACATTGACAGAGATGTTTCTACAACTTGGTCTTATCTTGGACTTAAATAATTTGCAGGATGAGTATTTTGTCTTTCAGCCCAGCTAGACTCTCAGCAGTAGGAATTGAAAGAAAGTTTCATCATTACCTGCTACACATCAGCATTATCCCAGGATTAGCAGCAGCCCAGGAACTCTAGACAGCAACTTTGATGGGGGATGGAGTGGTGAGTGAATGGCCTTTTCATTTTATCCCCCTGGACATTCAGGAAGTGAATTTTAAAAACATCTATATTTGTACTGAGTCAAAAATATTTATTTCTTTTTTAACCACACTCAGTCAAAACTATTTTTTGTAACCAGATTCTCACTTAGCCACATAAATATGATGGAAAAGCTGAGAGTGTAACCATGTGCACCTTATTTGAAGGAGTGAGACAAGAAAGAGGTAGAGGAGGAAAAGCTCTTCTTGACAAGTATATTCCCAACATGTGTCTTACCATCTGCAATGGTAAGACATCTGAGGTCGTTTGTCCTTACTAATAAGAAAGAACCAATCTGTGATCAGAAAATAGAGTGAACCTGACACCACCAGCCACCACGAGGAAGGATCCTGGCTGAGAAGGGATGGATACAAAAGATACTGCAGGCTGGTGTCTCTGTAAAAAAGGGAAAAGGCTTGTGGTTGATGTCACTTGTGTACCAAACTTGTCCAGCACAAACACATCACCACAAGATGCTATCCTGGGTATATCCATATGAACACACACTGTTTCCACAGCAGTTAATATCACATGCACTGATAAGGGGGAAATGTTACTCGGGTACTGGGACAAGTAGAAGATACTAAATTGCCAGTCAGCTGCTTTAACTGACAACTGTCTCTTTTCATGTCAGAGACCTGGTTTGCAACAAAAGGGATATCCAGCTCATTTTATGAAATAAAAGGAGAATGGTTAAGAGTATGGGAGAAAGTAGTGAAGATTATGCTGCATATTCATCAAAGAACATTCTTCACAGACACCCTGTCACTGCAGTTTTAACTCTGGTTCCTTTAAGTGCTGCTCTGGAAAGAGAGAGGGCAAATTTTGCTGGCCCCTCTTTCGGCACCCTCAGCCTGTTTTCCTTCTTGCCTAAGCTAGGAGGCAATGGGCCACCTCTGTTGGGAACTCCAATCATCCTCTTTACTTGGTGATGGGGGCATCTATCAGCAGGAGGTGAAACTGAAGAGTGAAGGAGAAAGATAACAGGGAAATGTTTTAACTTCTCTTTAAAACAAACATCACAAATTACACTCTAAAACTTTTGACAACTTTTTCATCCAAGTGATAAACAAGATTAAATTTCCATAAGATATTCTGCAAAACCAGTGTGTTTTACAGCAAGGAACAGTTCTGACAGGCTTTTATCTCCTGTGCAATAAGGTCTCCTGCACATAAAAAGACCTTGATCTTGCAGCACTGCTCACACAGGGCACTGTCAAAATCAACATAGTGTAGATGAGGTCCTGTACAACCCACAAGTTACAGAATAAAAGACATTTTCTGACCCGAGCTTGTGCTAAACTTACTGTGTAGTCTGCTCTGACAGAAGTACTCATGCTACTGACCTTGCCTATGGCTAGAGCAGTGGGATTGTTTCCATGAATGTCTCATCTTTTTTATCTTTTGCTGGCTGCTACATGCAAGACCACCCAAGGGATCCAGAGCCTGACTCAGCACTGCAAGCACTCAGCACTTCTCCCATGGCATGCAGCTAGCACAGCTGCTGGGATGAAATGTTTTATGGAGTGACTGAGAAAAGAGGTACAGTGATCTGAGGGAACCTGGTGTCTTAGAACAAACTGGTGGCATCATACAAAAATAAATATGCAAACAATAGCATTACACTGAGGTTATGAAAGAATGCAGGTCACTTGGTCACTATACCATGCTGAGAACTACTAATACAAGCCTATGGGTTCCAATGCAATTACTGTAATTGTCCCCTCTCACCACCTGCCCTGAGCTGTGAAAATCTGGGAAGGCTACAGCCAGCTGCCTGGCTTGAGGCCTAATGGGTTGCCTTGCACCAGCCAGAGACCTGAGGTGGATCAACTACTGATGTACCTACACCATGAGCAGGTGGGAATTGTTCTCAAAGAATGAGGTGGGAGAAGATTCTGCTGCCTGCACCCTTGCAGCAGGCAGCTTGCTGGTACTTATCAGCAAGGTGACACCTGTCCACTTTATTCCTTAGACTACCATGTCACACAGAGGCTTTTTCCAAAAGCTTCCTGGAGGGACTTGAAGACCTTAGGTTTCTCACCTCAACTTACAAGACAAAAACCCTCTCTTACTTAGTGGTATCACTGTCCTGAGAGCCAATCTTGCACATGTCCCCACAGTGATAGTGAGGGGAGGTTTGTCATCTGCAGCTGAGGCAAACCACTGACCAAAGAACATCAAACTGGTTGCTAGTAAAGCCAGACAGACCTCAAACCACAGGCACCTTGTAGCTGGCTTAGGACAAGCCTCTTAGTACCATAAGCAGGAATAATAAGGTCTTCAAGATTACTGTGACAAGCCTCCCTCCTGAAGAAACAAAATTCTGGTCTGTCCTTCCCTAAACACTTGGTACTGCAGAAGAGGAACAATTCTACTTTTTCAAGACAAAGAGTTGCAGTGATTATGTAAGTAGAGGCTGGAAAGAGAGAGGAAAAATCTTTTTCTGACATATTAAATTTAGCTCTCAGAACATGAGACTCTCCTCATCTCAGTATGCATGATGCCAGAATGCTCCTGATCATCTCAAACCCAGCCCCTTTTACAGAATTCACCCCAATTCACACCTTATCATCCTGCTGCATCTCTGGGAGCCCCAAAGATGAGACACAGCCTGGGAATTTTCTCCATGGCATCATTCCTGCAAACATGTCCTGAAAATACATGCAGGTAACAGCTTGTACATGTATTTTCTGTGGGCCATTCCTAAAGGAGCTTTAGGAAGTTGGCACCAACCATGGATTTTTTTTAATTATTTTTTTTTTCAGAACTGGGGTAGTGTCAAGAGATTTAAGTCAATACATCCTCTTACTCCTCTTAGAGTCCTCCTAGAAGATCCAGACTTCTTTAGAAGCACACACCAAAAATGATGTGGTTAATTACCACAGCACCCAGTACATAATGAACCAGCCAGTTCACACACAGCCTCTCCAGCACAGCCCTTTTTGAACAAAGTGGGGAAAATGGGGTTGTATGTGTGTCTCCTTCTGATACATCATCTTCACTACACAAAATAAAACTCAACAGAAGCCCCCATGAAATAATTTTCACAATTTCCAGTCTCTTCACACTTGGCCAGAGAACTTGGAAGCAGCATCCTGCCAGGTCTCTGTTGCCTTTCCACTCCAGGCCACTGGAGAAGGCATCTTTAACATCCCTCTTCAACATACATGGAAACCAAGATGCAGACAGACAAACTGACGTGCTGCAGATGTAAGCATTTGTTACACAGTCAGGGAGTCCTTCTCTCACCATTACTCCCCATCAGGAAAAGCCACTGTTAGAAGCACCCAAAGACAGGAGCTAGTCTTAACTTCTATAATAAAGTACAAGTGTCTGGGCATATTACAGCTACCATTCCAAGTCCTTCTATTCTTACTTGAACAAGAGTCAATCACATTATCTTTGTGTCTTCTGCAGAAAGGTTTCCATGAGGGATTTGAGACAATAACCTGTCTGAAAGCCTGTGCTGGCAAGTTCAGCACCTTCCCCTGGCCGCACCCCAAACTGCTAGAAACAAGTCAATTAAAGCATTACAGTGGGGGCTGGGTCTGCTTTCCTCGGTGGTGGATTTTTCGTTATTTAATAACCAGATGGTCTTTACCGAGTAGCAAAGCCGAGGCTTTCACGGGAACCGTGCAACTGGACCAAAAGCAAAACGCACAGAGACCAGGACTCAATCCGGCCCGGGGCCAAATCTTCTGACCTGCGAGAAGGACCTCGGCTGAGCTACGAAGCTTTTGAGCGCCTTCTATCATAACCTACCTGACTGGATCCTGACTGGCACAGAGGTTTGCGATGCCTGTCACAGAAACGGTGTCCCACCCTCACCCCCCAGCACCCTTCGCATCCCGCAGAAGGACAGGGAAGGCTCCTCCGCCGCCAGGAACGACCCGCCGACCCTCCGCCGCTCGGGCGGCTGCCGGGACAAGACCCCCCAAACCCAACCCGACCCTATCCGGGGAGGACTCACCCAAGCGCGATCTCTTCGCCTGCCCATGCACTCACCCGGGCTCCGCGCACCTCGACGTGCTGGGAGGAGGCGGCCCCCAGCCCGCCCGGGCTGGACCAGCCGGAGGAGGAGCCGGGCGGGGCTGCCCCGTCCCGTTTCCCCCCTACCCCTCTGTACTCGGGCCCCTCCGCTCCACCGCGTGACCGGGAGGGACGCGCAGCCACGGGCTCACACCCGGCTCCTGCCTGCAAGCGTGGTATCAGCGCCTCTCCTTTCCCCCAGGGTCCCCCCAGCCTCCCAGTCAGGGGTATCAGAGGTTATCAACTGAAAAAAAGGGAGAAAACCAAAGCGTTTGGAAATGTATTTTACCTTTTCTGTGGTAGACTCTATTGCTTAGCCCATGTGCACCTGAGGAGCAGCTTCTTGCTGATTTGAACACATTGGATTCAGCTGCGACAGCCTCTCCTCGTCCCTCAGCTGCTGCCATTTAAATTACGATTTGGGGGGCGGGCCCCCACCGCAAACCCCACATAGCTCGAGGTTATATTTAAGAGTCATATAAAAACACGCTGTTTTATTTCTTTGCTTTGTGCCACCAACACCCGTAACCTAACTTCATTTAGGAGTCAAACTTTGTTTTCCTTAATCCTCAAGAAAACTATTCCCCACCTGAATAATATTCACACCTGCTACACAAGAGAGGAATTATTTAGAAGGCCCCTTGTTAAATGGTGGGTTGTTTTGGAGGGGGGGGGTGTAGATGTGTTGGGGTGTTTTTTTTGTTGGTTTTTTTTTACAGCTGAAGATGTGCAAGTATAGGAGAAAACTACAAATTCCTATTCTTTGAAAAAAGTGTTAATAGACTTTAGTGTTAGAAATAGCTACATTTTATAACAATAAACTGGAATTTAAGTATGGCATATACTCCTATAGAGTTAGGAATGGAATTCAACATGTGCTAAATAATATCTAAATTAGTCAAATCCCTTAAACATAAAATACTCTAGTTCCTCCAACAGCCATTTGTAAATGAAAATGATCAATTAAGAATTTGAAAGAAAAGCTTGCTTTTCCATGCTATATTATTTTTATGCTACTTTCCTTTCAGAAGTGCTATATTATTCTGGAGTTCCACTTCAGTATTAATTCTCCAGAGAAGAATGAAGAAGTTGTACTGACCAAGATCATGGATGTTACAGTCTTAACATTTCATACACCTTTTGTTCAGACAATCACATATGGAAATTTACTTCAAAGTTAGAGTCTATACTAGATAAATATAAGCTATAGCTCAGTTTCACATCAGGAGTGTATTTCAATTACAGATTAAATGTAGCAGAAAAAAAAAGCAAGAGGAACCCAAGGCTACATCAGAAAGTCCAAGATATTTACATCTTTCTTGATTGATTAGTCCCTATATCAAAGTTCCAAAAGATTTCATCTGAAATGCTGGACTGAAGACATCTCTGAACCATATGAAATCTTTTACCTCTCCCTCCAGTGCCTCAGAGTACTGCCAGACACCTTTGTGCTGCACCATACATACATTCTACAGCCCCAAGTGAAACACCAACCACTTTCACAGTTTCCCACCCCTGTCCCAAGTTGAATTCATTTTTTCCTTTCTTCTGCTTATCAAACATAGACAAAGTGACTGCTTTTGATACTGCAAAGTCATCTTCTGAACCCCAAGGACTAGTTGCTAGGACAAGTGGTATGTGGAAAAGTGAACAAAAGGGGTGGGAGGACTAAAGCATCAGTGAGTTGCTTTGTGTGCAGGCAAATGCTCGTGAAAGTCACACTTGTCCCAGGCACAATCTTGGTTCAGAACTCAGTGCACAAAAAATAACTCTAGAGAAGACTCAAGTTCAAGAGCTTGTCTAAATATTACCTACTACAAGAATGAGGCAGCACAACAGGCAGGGAAAAAAAGGCAATTTAAGTGTAATAAAACATTAAGTCAAAAAAATCCTGCTTTTGTAACAAGTTTAATGTCAAGATCCTTCAAATTTGCATAAACACTGAACTTCATAGGTCAGAATACAATAGTGTAGTTCAAGTAGACAAAAAAGCTGACCCTGCCATTTCAATAAGCAGATATCTACTATGCTCTATGAAGAGTAATTTGGCACTCCTTAGTCACATCACCACTGGATTAACAAGTATCACTACATTTTACAAAAATACTGAATCAAATTATTAACAGATTATCAGCACTTTTTTTCATATTCCAGAATAAGATTTCTCTATTATCATAGGCTAAAAAGCCTGATGAGGTAGAAATCCTGACAACATAGACAAAAGAGCTCCAATACAATTTATTTCAAAACAGTATTCCCATTTGCATATTACAAAGAATAACTGTAAAAAACAAACAATGCACATCTAAGTGGCTACTAATTTACAGAGAACAACCTACATGCAGCCAAAGACAAGAGTCACTCTTTAATGATCCTGAAAACAAGTTTACGAAGAACAATCTTCAGTCTAACTTCAGACTGGAAATTAAGTTGAAAGACTAAACAAGGCAAGATAAAGCTTTTCAAGTAAAATAAGCAGTACCAAGGTCAAAGCAACTTACATTGGAAATTACTGTAATTGTAAAGCTTTGCAGAATGGACTCACAATGCAATGGCCATTCCATAAAGTGATGTGCATTCAACAAAAGAACAACAGAGAAGTTGAGCAGTACCTGGTGGCATCAACCAAAACCACAACAGAAAATACAGCTCGCAGCTTTGGAATCCTTCAGGCTACACACTTATTTCACAGTAATTCTGAGCATCGGAACACAGGCACAGAAAACAGCAGAACTTCTATGAAGTGACTATTAAAGGTCATGAATACACTTGACTCTTCAAAAAAGAAAAAAGAAAAAAAAAAAGAACAATGTCAGCAACCTAGCATATGCACAAATGAAACTGCTCACATCAGAGTCTTAGGAGGTCAAAAGTTTTTTCATTTCAGTGATTTCATCTGGATATTCATGCATTTTTAAAATGAAGAGTAGGATCTGTTCATGCTTTTTAAGCTGTAGAGTAAGAAGAAAGAATTAGAAATACAAATTTATTCATTTTTTTAATTGTTGATTTTAGAGTAGATCCTAAACCCACAAACTCAAGCTAATTTCCTTATTAGTTAATTGACTATGCAAATACTTTTTTCTGTAAAATCTTCTGGATGGAAATAGCCAGCAGAATGACATCTGATTCCCCCCTCCCTCCCCAGAGAAAATTCTTTGAACAGAATTGATAAAATACTGAAATTAGGACTGAGATCAGGATCTTAAAATTAGTTATTCACACATCTATTTCAAGATGTTTTCAGTTATATTAGAATCTTTTGTCTTCTCTTCCTCTATCATGAGACTTTTGAGTCAAACTTATCTGAGTAAGAGGCAGCAAACAAAGCTACCAAACTGAAGTCAGAAAAGACACGACCCAGATCAAACTGGAAAAGAGATAGAAGGGGAAGAGAGGAGGTTCAACAGAAGTCAACCACATTCAGGAACAGCACATGTTTACTGCCCTCCTGCCACTAACTGCTGGCAATTGCTTACACCGAAGCAGTGATGGTGTAAATGACCTTGAATAGAAGTGCTCTTTTCCTACCTCTAAAATATCAGAGGGTATTTTAGCCTTTGACCTTGATGCCTCTTGCTGGAGAGAGAGGGGGAAGTTGAAGCCACCTTTGGAAGGGTTTTTTGTCTTTAAACTGCAAAGTTTTCCTCATTCTGATTCCTCATTCTGATTCTCAAAGATTCTCACTTTGAGAAAGGCTGATGCAACTTTGTCTGGTATACTTGAAATTACTTTTACTAATATAAAGTTCTAATATTGATAAATAGTCTAAATTAATATATATTTAAAAAAGATAAGGCTTAAAACTAGAAAGCTTTCAAAAATTACATGAATATGCAATATTTTTCAGAGATACTTCCTTTTTTTAAAAAAAGGACTTGCAACTGGTGAACAGTGCTAGAAATTCCAGTATTGTACTGAACTCTGATTCTCAGCCCCAGCTCCATAGCTGAAACTGTGGCACATGTTGATTTCCAAGACCTCAAATATCTTCAATGTTTCAGTTAGCTATTATCTCTCTAATTCCATTTTTATTCCCACAGAATTTCTTTTGAATCCTGGAAATGTAAGAAAGCAAGTATTGCTTAGAGTGACTCTTACTTGCATTTTTAATTCCATGCAGCAGCATTTGGTCTCATTTCCATTGCCTACAAAAAAACAAAGTAAATGAATGAACAAAATTGACATGCACTGCTTCCCTAATATAAGAGGTGAGATGTGGAAGGCTGTACATTTTTAAAAGGAAAAATCACTTAGGTATCCCACATCCCCACAGTTCTTCATATTAAGAAATTTGAAGTAACTAAGTGAAAGTACGTACTGTGAGGTTCAGCCTGAGAGTTTTCAGCACTGCAGGACTTGACCAAACCTTCCTTTAAGAGTTTGTCAACTACATTTATACTACCATTTTCACTGTGTTTCTCTACTGTTACTAAGTTCACCTTTTTGTTAGTCCCTTTCAGGGTAATTGTGACATATTTTTTCAGTAACATTTCTTTCAACTTGTCAAGTAGTAATGGAGACCACTCTGTTTTCTCTATATCTGCAAAAAAGAAAAGTACAGTCAAAAGTTGTTCTGTAAATAATTCATTTTTTATGACTTGAGTCTTACACATAATGCTACCACTGCTTTTGAAAAATGCACTATTGCATTCTCCTAATATAAATAGCTTGGATTCTACAGATAGCTAACTAAAAGCATTACTTTCTAAACTAGCTTTCACAGTTGTAACCGATATACTGTTTCAACAGACCATCATGTTGTTTATGACTATTAAGAAATGAACACTGGAATCAGAATTGGCACAGATTTATAACATTCAAGTAAACGAGCCTAGGTTTTTTGGGGGTGTTTTGGTTTGTGGTTTTTGTTTTGTTTTGTTTTTTGTTTGGATGGTTTTTTACCTGCAAGTGAGCATGTAATTGTCTGAAAAGGCTGTTCTAAGTAGGAATCAGTGATTGGCAGTACTTCTGAAAGTGGTAAAGTCTCCGTGTTCCCATAGTCTGCATATAGTACTTTCACAGCAGACTGAGAAGCTTTTAGTACAAGAGCTCTGTACCAGTGGCCATCACCTGAAAGGATTGGGACAAGAAGAACGACATGTGAAGCACCATGTTACATACACAGCTGTATAGTTTTCCAGGAATTTATAAATACCCTGCAGTTTACAAAAGGCCATTTGACAAGAAGAAAGCCCCACAGAACCAAGTAATAATTTCCAATTGCTGTATTCACCTAGCCATGCTCTTATGGCCTACCTAGTATTTTTTAATTCATCTATCCTGTTTTCCATGAGCTATTATCTGATTCAGCATCTAAGTTTTTTCAGCACTTAGCCAGACCTCCTGCAACAATCCACATACAGTCAACATTTAATATTTATGAGTCAACACTACTTTTGTTTTTAAAAACACTGAGCTAGTATCTCAGCAGATTATTCCCTCTGCTAAAAGACCAAGACAATAAACTAGGTTCCTGCACTGTTAAAAATACTCTGGACTTGAACTAACAGTTTGCCAAGCCTGAGCAGCTTGTGAAGCTAACAAGGCTGAATGATCAGCTGTCGCAACCAGTGCCACAGCCCTGTGTTTGCACAAAGCAACAGAAAAACAGCTGGACAACCACAAATCAGAAGTTGGTCTGTATAGATGCAAGTGCATTATTTCTCTGCCATGACTTTCATGTCCCTGCGACTCAAACACAAATTTCTGTTTAAACAGCAACTAGCTTTCTTCCTTCTTAGCTCTGTACATTTTCCAGGGCACAATCTATTTTTTTCTCCTGGATTATCAGATGTTTTTCTTTATCCTAAAGATACAGCCAGGCTGCCCTTTGTAACAGAATTAGGAGGTCTGTAAGCACTTCAAAGCTGGTTTCCTTTTTCTAAAGCAAAAGCTAGAAGCTGTGTGTGTTCTACCCTGGTATAAAAGAATAAAGGGCTGCCTCACCTGAGAACCTGGCACAACAGGCCTCGCCTGGCTGTGGCCTGAAGGGCTGGCCCTTGCACGATTTACAGTAGTCTTCCAGTTCAGTCAGCTGCTTATACAGCTTCTCTTCTCTATCTACAGAAAAAAACAAACAAAACATTTTATAACTAATCACAGCTGAGTATAAAGAGCAGCACACTTACTTCTAAACTCCCCTCATCCCACCTTTGGCATTTTTCTCCTGTTGAGCTGCATTTCCCCATGGTTCCATTGACTACAGGCATTCATTTTATTAACTGTCTTGCAGCAGGTACTTCTTTCTGATATTAGGAACAGTGAACACTGTTTCTTACCTTTAGTAGGAACTGGTATGGCATAGAACAAGTCTGGGCTTACAACTTCTGTTACATACACAGATACAGTTTCATCTACAGCCAATTCAATCGACTTCCAATGCCCAGCTGAGGTTTCTAATAGAAAGAGTAAGAAAATGGAGTGTACTCTTTCCTCCAAGAACATACATATTCTAAGTAATTGTTACAGAATAATTTTCCAAATATCAGAGATAACTCCACATCTTCAAAAAAAGAAATCTAAACCAAGATTCTTATTGCTTAATTTCCTATTCATACACTATTAGCATATAAAAGTAAAAAAACATCAGAAAAAGAAAATATTGGGACATAAGCATGGGAAAGTTTCTGCTGTAGCGTATTTGTAATTCTCTATCAGACACGCAAATAACATTTAAGACAGACTGTGATTTTTACTGTCTATAACGCCACCTGCAGGGCAGCTAGTGTTTAACTGTCAAAACTGACAAGGTAATTTCACTAATAAACAGACATGGTTTTAATTAACTGTAGTTAAACAGCAGAATCACAGTTAAAGGCTGGAATATTGAAAATTCTTGTTTAATCTAAAAATTAAAATTCATTTCATTACCTCTTTTGTCAACAGACTTGTTTGGAGAGTTATTTGTAGAAGGATGCAGAACTTCCTTCACAGCTAACTTTTCAGAAGTTAGTATCTCATTGATCACTTTTGGATGACCCATGGAATTGTCAGTAAGTTCCACACCTGCCCCATCTCTGGAAAGGGCAGTTACTCTGGCTTGAAGTGTTATTCCTGCAGTGCATGTACAAAATCTTGCTGTAGCTTCTGGAGTCCATTTGCTATTACTAGGCTTTATACCTACAAAATAGGAGAGCTGTTCAAAACACCTCCATTAAGGGACTGTCTTCAACATTATATTTTCCTTTATTATAAAAAAAAAATCCCCCTTTAATAAAAAAAGCACAACAAAACAAAAAAGCACCACTTAAAATACTAAGGCTACTTTTACTACTTTAGCAATACATGTTGTACTTCATTCTATTAACTGGTATTCCTCTTTCTCCTTTCTTCTAAAGAACATCATTTCCTCAGCACTGCCAAGCTTTTGTTTTTACATTTTATGATATTCTGCACAGTAAATACTTGTGTCTTAGCACAAACAACACTGATAAGATTGTTCATGAATCAGTATCTAAGTTTTTTATCAAAGGAACAGAAAACCTGAAGTGTTTCAAGTGTAACAACAACACAACACCAAACAACAACAAAACAAACCCCAGAGTTCTGTGAAGTGTATCCTTCCCCCAAAGACATGTCTCTAAATGCAATAGCTCTTGTAAGAGAAAGAATCCATAAGAAGCTCCACCTGAGAGCCAGCATTTAATTCCTTGAAAAGGCAGTGTCAGGAAAGAGGAGGAGATGGGCCGTGTCTGATCCAGTGGTACTTCTGCAATGTCTCCATAGTCCACAAAGCAAACCTGAACTGTTCCCTCGGAAGTGACACTTTGTACCAGAGCACGGTACCAGTTCCCATAATCTGATTTTTAGAGAAAAAAAAAGAATAATTAGTTCACACTTTTAGTAAGTTTACCAGCATTTCTTTTTTAGTGAATAAATCTATTTTTTTGCTATCTTCTACCAATACAAACTTATCAACTATCCAGCTTTATTTTTAATTCATGTTCACCCTGTAAAAACAGTATTTTAGTCTGTTGCTTACCAGAGAAAAAAGCACAGCAAGGTTCTCCATTCTCAGGATTAAAATCATTTGGTGGAGTTTTCTGGCAGTATTCAGACAATGATTTGTTAAGTGAATTTAGAGCAAGTAACTCTGAAAGTCAGAAAGATGAGATCAAGAAAATAAGATGATTTGAACTTCATCAATATTGTTTGCTGTACAGATTGCTTATACAGATTTGATGGGAGATTTATGTGAATTTTTAAAATTGAAAAAAAAAACACAACAACCCACAAACCCAAACAACTGTTGACACTGAATTAACTATCAGGCTTACATGACAGACTTATTAGCAGGAAGAGGTGAGAGAGAAGATGCTTACTGAAAAATTAGTTCAGTATGATGGAAAAATTACCAATAATCCTTCCTCCTAATCCATCAAGCACATTTCACTTCACTGTAGAATCTACAGAATACTTTACAGCCAGATAACACCATGGGAATTATCTAGTTCAGCCAGTGCATGTGACATTTGATGGGATCTCATCACACTTACTTATTTTTGGTATCAAGTCCTTTAGCCTTCTGTGTAACATCACTTTTAGGGAGGAATTCAGTTATGTTTTAAAGGTAATAAACCACAAAGAGCCTATACCATTCCTAGGTAAATCAAGAAATAAACTTCCTTCATCTTTTAAGATCTGCCTTCTATTTTTAGTTTGAATACATTTAGCTCCCATTTCCAGACTGTGAATTTCATTACATTTCTTTTTCTAGTAGGTTAAAAAGCCAGTGGCTATCAGAAGTCTTTATACTTAAAAACAGAGGAACAAGATTTTTCTTTTGAGCTTATCCAAGAAGTAGTCAACTACCAAAAGCTGTGTTCTTGTTTTCTTGTTATTTTCTCTTTGGAATCTTTGTAAGTTTTTGTAAGTTAAAATGGGACAGGTATTAGAGGAGAGCTCCAGTAAATACTGTACACGCACACAGAATAGGTCTCATATCTGCTAACTTTTGTTTAGCTGTTCTTTACATAGGTTATGGAAGCTCTTTTCACTTTTCTCTACATTCTTAGATGAAGTTTTATTCACCTGCTTGCCATCAGCTTTTTCAGCTTTGGATCACAGAATAATAACATACCATGGTTCAATTTCTTCATCATCCCACTTGTATTCTTCCATTAAAAAAAAAACAAACCCTCAAGATAATCCTTAATGCTATAAACTCACTTGAAACAGTAATGCATTAGAACTATACCAAATAATTTGAAAAATGGAAGCAAAGAAGCTAGCACAAAGAAAAAAGCTGAGCAAACTTACCACTGTTGTTTGAGATCTGACAGTAGAACTCTCCAGGGTCGGACACCGCGCACACTATGACATCTACTGTTTGCTTAAGAGTTACTTTACTCCAGTTGCAAATTCTTTTGTTGATTGTGTCCTCTAGAGAGAGTAGAGAGACAAGATGAAGAAGAGAAAATTTTAATTAAAATTATATGTCCTGAATGCTCATTCATGTACTTAAATTTCTTGTTATAAATAATCCAGACTAATTACCAGTGAGGGCCAATTTACAGAATAAAAACAAGTAAGAGAATTGTGCCAGATGCTTCATGTATTTGATCCCTACTGAGAAGGGCAAGTCACAGATGAACAGGGAGGAGTAGTCACACAAAGAAGTACAGACCAGGCGGCAATAATCTGAGCAAGGGGGACTTTCAGGAACTTTCATGGGAAACAGGGTAGGGAGCAAACAAGAGGGGAAGAGTCATCACCTGGAAACAGTGCCAGAAGGAGAAATAAAAAAAGTTAATAGAAAAACTGCCTGCAGAAATTTGCACTGTATATTATACTCAAATACCTGGAAAAAGTTTATTATTTAACACAAGTTGTAGGACAGATCATACAAAAACTACAATTATGGCACACTGGGGAAGCCCATTAGCACATTAGTCAATCTTCCTGTATTTTTCATAGCTGTTAAGCTTGTTACAGCTTGTGATAGGCAGCAGCCTGCAGCAATACTGTCAGACTAAGACCTGAGCTCAAGTGGCTGGCCTCCAACTTCAGCAGATCTTTCCA